>KV454720.1:4768-72919 GCA_001662585.1 Pseudogymnoascus sp. WSF 3629
TTACGGTACTGTAAGAAGATCTTATGGTCCGCAGTCCGTCGTCAGAACCATATTGGATGAGATCCGTGGATGCGGCCCGTCGACCTGATCAGCAGGGGCTGAACGGATCTGACAGTTGCTCCACCCCAAATATGGTCTGTGCCCAGGATTGCGTCATCCCGTCTTCTTGGCGCAGCGTTAACTGACAGTCCCTTGTCAACCTATTCACATTTCACGTGTTTGTTTACTTCACACATGGTGGCTCCACTTCTCTCGCGCCCGCCAGTCTTAAGCCCGCCGCTCCCACGCCCCAAACGCTCCATCGCCCGCCGGTCTTACGCCCCATTACCCTCCAGCGACCCACACGCCTCTCACGCCCACCGCTCTATGGCGTGAGAGTGTATAGTTCGAAGGACCATTGGGAGTCCTAAGTGTTACGAGGCAACAGGAAGGCTGGACAACTACAGGGTGAGACGGGTTGAGGCCGCATGAACGGCGACCCTGAACCCTGAGGGTGCAGCAGCGGTTAGATAACCTAGGAGCTGGCGATAGATCCTGGTTACCTAACCGTTTCTAATGCATCACATGACGTTAGCTAACGTGTCACATGACGTTAGCTAACGTGTCACGTGACGGACTCGGGGAAGTCCAGCAGGAGTCCTTAGACTCTAGGAGTCTTAGGACTTAGGAAGGAGTCCATGGACTCCATTAGCACGACGCTACTATATAAGCAGATAGTCAGTTCTTAGATAGGAGCTTCGTGCTCAACTCAATACAGTATTTCATACATACTAGTAACGTGCTATAACTTGAGAACGAAGCCTTTGTGATTGATCCCCTGCCTCATCTACCAACCTAACGCAAGCCAAGCCTTCACGAGTCCAACACCAGGACCTAGCGTTACACTTTAAGCACCACTCTACGAGGTACCAGCTTACACAAAGCAACATGTTAGTAACAGGATCGGTCGTGGGGGAAGGAAGTATGAATGGGAACACTACGAAGTTAGTTCTACGCATCGCCTTCCCTAATAGCTTTAAGGGTAATAGGTTGCAACTCAAAGCCTTCATCCTTTAGTGCAACCTCTACATGGCATTTCATGCAAAGGAATTCACAAGCGAAACAGCCTAAGTCTTATAGGCAGTGGCCCTCCTTAGAGGCCCTGCTACTAACTAGATGGACACTTACGTCTCTAACTTCATGGAATCGAAGTTAGTGAATAACAAATGCACCACCGAAACCAAACTAGCGACTAAAGACATCTTCATGACATGGAAGGGCTTTACCCATGCTATCACGTAAGCCTTTGGTAACATTAACGCGAAACGAACGGCAGAACGAACCCTTAGCAGCTTGACCTAGAAAGGATCTACTATGTCGTACACTGCTTAGTTCTAGTAATACGCTAATTAGACCGACTAGAATGACAAAGCCTTAAAGAATTAGTACTATCACAGACTAAAGGACTTCATTAAGGACGAAATGGCGAGGTCTAACAGACCTGATGACCTTAAGGAAATGATTAAGCTATCCTAGAAAATCGACAACCGTCAGTATGAGAGGAAGCTCGAGAAGGGGGGACATTAACCTGCTTAGACGCATTGCAAGCAGAAACAGAAGGGTTACTAGCCTCAACTGATGGAGCTTAACGCCACCTTTAAACTAGGCAACTAATCCTGTAACCCCAACAAGGAGCAACAGCTTAAGGAACGACTCTGCTTTAATTACAACAAGCCAGGACACATAGCTAGAGACTACAAGCAGCTAAAGAAGGGGAACGGAGGACGGAAGTTTAGCAGACAACTAAACGCCACTTAGAAGGGTTAGGGAGGATATAATGAACTCGCCGCCACGTCTAATAGCGAGTTTGACTAGGACGTTAACGACGAGGACCTTAAAGAACATGAGTCCTCCTCTAAGGAAGGGGAACTCACTAAAGCCAGAGAAAGGGAACTCTGAGAATTCAAAGGAAGCGCTAGGCAAATCGCCTTTAAGGATCAGCTACCTAGACTGATGGCAGACATGAGGAAACGCATCCTCTAGAAAGGAACAACATTGGCCATCGCGGTCCTAGCTGCCCCACGAGAATGGCAAGGGACCAAACAGGACTGGGAAGCTGAAGTCTGTGCTATGAGGTGTCGCCTAGGCCACCCCCAAGAGGAAGAGCCGCGAGGAGCAAACTACACCTAAGAGGAAGCTACAGATTGGCTGGCACAAAAGCTAGTGTACTACGAGGACCAAGACAAGGCCCTCGACTACGCCCCTAAACCCACAGACAGAGACGAGGAAAACCTTCGCGTAATCATGGCCAGAACTAGGATTGCGAGCAAGGAAGAAGGGAAAGGATTAGAACAACGCAACGTGGTAGATGAATACTACGCCTTAGACAAGTCAAAACTAGGAGTCCTTGATGGTAGGCCACTAGCAAGCGATAGGAAAAGGCCTAGTAGGAAGCAGCTATGCACCATGATGGGCGGCATGTAGCTGTATGTAGTCGCTAAAATAAAAGGGCGACATCTCCGAGTAATGATTAACTTAGGAGCAACGGGCAACTTCATGACGAAGTAGGTAGCAGACACACAAGGGTTGTAGACACGGTTGAAGCCTCACCCCTATCCTTTAATGGTTGTTAATGGAGAACCCATCTTAACTAATAACGGGATGGTGACCCTCGAGACGGTCCCATTAGAAATGGTCATGCTACGAGGACATAAGGAAACCATCTAATTCGATGTCGTACACATGGACAACCATGCGTGCATCCTTAGTGTGCCTTGGCTTAAGAAACACAACCCCTAGATCAATTAGTAGGCAGAGAAGGTTGTGATGAGCTAATGCACGTGTGAACAACGAACAGACATGCTGCAAACGGATAAGGAGAAGACCTCCTTTGGCTAGAGAGAGTTGTGTGCGACCTCTAAGAAGCCAGATGACCTCGCCTAGGCATCCTTACTAAAGGATATACCAGTGGAGTACAAGGAATACAAACAGCTATTCTAGGAAGGCCCTAAGAGTGAGGCGCTTCCTAAGCACCAACCATAGGATCATGTCATACCTATAGAAGAAGGAAAAAGTCCACCGTTTGGACCCATCTATTAGCTATTAGAAAAGGAGCTAAAGGTACTTAAGGAGTACATTGACGACAACCTGTAGAAAGGGTTCATTAAACCGTTAACATTGCTAGTAGGAAGCCTAGTACTATTCGTACCCAAGAAGGATGGCTCCCTACGGCTATGCGTGGATTATTAGGTGCTTAACAATATCACGGTCAAGGATAGGTATGCCTTACCGCTAATAAATGAGCTACACGATAGGTTCTAAGGAGCAAAGATCTTCATGAAGCTAGATCTACGAGGAGCGTACAACCTAATCCGAATCAAGGCTAGGGAAGAGTGGAAAACAGCATTCTGCACCCACTACGGCCTATTTAAGTATTAAGTCATGCCCTTTGGCCTAACGAATGCACCTGCATCTATGTAGCGACTTATGAACGATGCCTTACATGAATACCTAGATGTGTTCGTCATCGTCTACTTAGACGATGTCCTAGTATACTCAACGAGTGTAGAGGAGCATGTTAGACATGTCCGCCTCGTCCTAGAAAAGCTAAGGAAGTACAGCCTACTATTAAAGCTAGAGAAGTGCGAGTTCCACAAAAGCCAAGTCGAATTCTTAGGCTACATCATTAGAACGCACGGCATCAAAATGGACCAGGCAAAAGTCACGGCAGTGCTAGAATGGCTAACACCATCCACGGTTAAGGAAGTACAAGCCTTCTTAGGCTTTGCCAACTTCTACCAGAGATTCATCACAGGATACTCTAAAGTGGCCTAGCCACTCACGGAGCTCACAAGGAAGGATCTCGCATTCAAATGGTCAGACAAGGCAGAGGCTGCCTTCTAGGAACTCAAGGCGAAGTTTATAGAGGCACCCATCCTGGCCACATTTGACCCCACAAAGAAGATCATCCTCAAAACAGACTCTTTGGATTTCGCGATTAGAGCATGTTTGAACTAACCAGACGAGAACGGTAGGTTTAAACCCATTACATACTACTCACGGAAACTGTCTCCTATAGAACTCAACTACGATATCCACGACAAGGAGCTCCTAGCTATTGTCGTCGCTTTTAAGCAGTAGCGAGTATACCTCGAGGGATCCACCTACCCTGTGTAGGTATGGACGGATTACAAAAACCTCATATACTTCACCACGACTAAGGTTCTGAACCGTAGACAAGTCTGCTAGGCAGAAACGCTCGCAGCCTACAACTTCACGATAACGTATTAGAAGGGCTCTAAGAACGCGAGGGCAGACGCCCTTAGCTGACGCACTGACTATGTTGGACCAAAAGAGGAAAGGCTAAGGGCCATTCTTAAGGAAACTAACGAAGGCATGTAGTATAATGAACTGCTAGCAACAATCGCCATCGTTAAGGACACAGAACTAGAAACAAGACTCAAGAACGCTTATGTAACGGACGAGTGCACAAAGCGAGTCCTGACTAGAGTCAAAGGCAGCTTCGCCATTAACGGAAGGGGATTGATTTGATTTAAAGGACTGGTATATGTCCTAAACCAAATGAGACGGCCGCTAGTGCAAGAACAACACTTGCTACTAGCACACGGCCATTAGGGAATCACACGAACCTTCGACTGAATTAGTCGACACTACTACTTTCTAGGCATGCGAAAAAGAGTAGAAACAGTGGTGTAGGAGTGCGACATCTACAGCAAGTCAAAATCCAACAGGCACTTGCCGTACGGACAGCTGAAGTCCCTCCCTATACCAAAAGGAGCGTAGAAGTCAATAGCTTTGGACTTCATAGTCAAGCTACCACTCTCTAAGGATCCGTTAACAGGAGTGGAGTACGACTTGATCCTTGTCATCACGGAACGACTCACGAAATATGGGTACTTCATACCATACTTAGAAGCCAGCAACGCTAAGGCGCTAGCATACACCTTCCTTTGAGTCATCATAGCGAATCATGGACTACTAGAAGAAATCATCTCGGATTAAGACAAGCTCTTCACCTCGAAGTTCTAGAGAACACTCATGGCACTACTAGGCGCAAACCATAAGTTATTAACGGCTTTCCACCCCTAGACGGATGGGCTGACTAAGCGACTGAACTAGACCCTTAAGCAATACCTACGGAGCTACGTTAATCATTAGCAGGACAACTAGGTACAAATCTTACTAGTTGCTCAATTCGCCTACAATAGCGTAATGACTGAAACAACCAAGGTCTCGCCATTCTTCGCAAACTACGGATACCAGCTAGAGGCTTATAGGCAGCCTCGACTAGACCTAGTTAGAGCAGAACAAGCCATGATCGCTATGGAGCATATCAAGACGTTCCACGAACAGCTAGCTACGGACATCTAATTCCTAAATGAACGATCCACAGTCTATGCAAACAGGAAGCGCAGTATGGAACCTGCCTTTAAGGAGGGGGATAAAGTATACCTACTCTAGAAACACATCAAAACGACTTAACTAAGCACGAAACTGGACTTTAAGAAACTAGGACCCTTTAGGATACTCGAAAAAGTAAGTTCAGTCAACTATAGACTACAACTACCTAAGAAATCCAGACTACACCCTGTCTTCTACGTCTCGTTGTTAGAACTAGCGAAGGGGGACACCCCACCTGCCACGAACACCGAAATCCAACTAGAACATGAACTAGGAGTGTATTAAGTCGAGAAAATCCTAGACTAGAGGTCAGTCAGCCAACAACAACAGTTCCTCATTAAGTGGGAAGGATACGAACTAACGGACAACTCTTGGGAGCCCGCGGGGAACATTAGCTGTAAGCTGCTCTAGGAGTGGAAACGCCAACATCTAACATTAGCCTCTCCCATGAAGCAGGGGACATTGCTAAAAGCAGAGGGGAATTAACGAAGGGAAAATCGCCTAGAAGCTCCCTAGACTTAGTAACTAGAGGACCAGAAGGTTCCGCCTCTAGAGCACGTTTAGCCTTTTCGGCTGCTACACAATCAGCCTCCTCTACTGCTTCGAGCTCGTCAAGGGTTTTCAAACCTTGACGAAGCATGTCTTTTCCATGGGTTCGGATGAGGCGCTTCTGTTTCTACAGACGGAGTAACTTCGCAAGAGTTTCTTCCTCTTCACAGTCTAGATGCTCCTCCTCCTTTTCAAGCTTTACCTAGTCTGGGTGCTTAGGACCTACACAGTCACATTTCAGTTGACGCTAGACACACTCTGCACATTTTCAGGAATCATTCAGAGAAGCCTAATAGATGACACCCTAACGGACGCAGTGCGAACAAGAATCCATCATAAAGCCGTTCTTAATGATCTAACGTACTAGGTCGTTACGTTCCTAAAGCTTACGCGCAGTGTTAGCAGGCATCATGCAGGGTTAGGGAGGAGCGTAGCGAGGAGGGTAGGACAGACGGACGGTCAAGCCTCACTTATAGAAGATTCGGGACGAATGCTTAGGAAGGACAGGGCGAGTGTTACGAGGCAACAGGAAGGCTAGACAACTACAGGGTGAGACAGGTTGAGGCCGCATGAACGGCGACCCTAAACCCTAAGGGTGCAGCAGTGGTTAGATAACCTAGGAGCTAGCAATAGATCCTGGTTACCTAACCGTTTCTAATGCATCACATGACGTTAGCTAACGTGTCACATGACGTTAGCTAACGTGTCACGTGACGGACTTAGGGGAGTCTAGTAGGAGTCCTTGGACTCTAGGAGTCTTAGGACTTAGGAAGGAGTCCATGGACTCCATTAGCATGACGCTACTATATAAGCAGATAGTTAGTTCTTAGATAGGAGCTTCGTGCTCAACTTAATACAGTATTTCATACATACTAGTAACGTGCTATAACTTAAGAACGAAGCCTTTGTGATTGATCCCCTACCTCATCTACTAACCTAACGCAAGCCAAGCCTTCACGAGTCTAACACTAGGACCTGGCGTTACACTAAGCCTCACTAATTCTAAGCAAGTTGTTAATAAAACTTTTAGAGCAAACTCCTTACCTAATGTGAACTAACTCTCTCATTGCGACGACTGTTCACTGTGAGCATTATAGTTGGATGTTCACTTTGATTTAGCAGGTACCTTTAGAAGTAGGTGCCTGCATTTTTGCAGGAACGCGTGGCACACTATGTGACGCGCGTCCACTGCTAATATAGTTCTAACGTAGTTGACGAGTTAGTTCTAACTCGGCTAGTCATCTTAGTTGCTGCTGAACACAGCGTTAGATGTAGCTTGCTAACGTAGAATCAGAAACGTCTAGATACTAGGATCTAGAAGAGCTCTTCTGGAATCTAAACTCTTCTAGAAGAGTTCTTCTAGAGTCTAAACTCTTCTACAAGAGCTCTTCTGGAATCTAAACTCTTCTAGAAGAGTTCTTCTAGAATCTAAACTCTTCTACAAGAATTCTTCTGGAATCTAAACTACGTTATCACTCGTTTACGCTATATATATCTAAGTACTACGCATGGAACTGCCAGAAAAGGAAGCCACATGGTTATTATCAGAGCGGCTCAATGTACCCATGTCTTCTTTTCGTTTTGAAGCTCTAGACCAAACTCGAGGGAACTCTGACTTTCAAATATCAAAGTTATAAATGAATGGCTTCAGCCATGCTGTCCGAGTTATGGTACTAGGCAGAAGCTAGCAACTTGGAAATCTAACTGCCATCCGTAGATGCACCTAATTCACGTCGTATTTCACAGAGACGTCCTAGGGAACTTTAAATAGTCGAGCTCGACTCGTATCCCAATCTTATATACTACGCTCTAAGAACCTTCATGATGAACAAAGTTTGATCGTTTTGCCTTAAGCTACTTTGACGATGTTGCTAAAAAAATGCTTCAGCAAATGTGCTTAGAGGTTGAGCTGCTTTTGCAAAAAATAATAGAAGTGCCAAGCTACTAAACGAGTGCACCTACCTGACCCTAGCTATAAATAAAGGTGTAGCGCTCTTACCTCGGAACTACTTACAGGGATCAAAATCGTAATGGCTTTTGCGCATTACGATTCTTGACCCCCTAGTCCCCTACCGTCCCCCCCATCCTGACCTTTTCCGTTGCTTAATCCTCCGTACACCACGTACACGTCATTTCCTCATTAACCATCTCTTTCCCTACTACATAACCCTTAAAACGGCAGATCTAAGACACATATTAACTTGATGGCTCGTCTAGATCCAGACGAAGATTTAGAGTAGAATATTCTAAACACCTTAGACGTTAACAAGGTCTAGCATCATACACTTCTCCCATTTCCTTTGAACGTAGCATTGCTAATAGCCTCTTAGGCGGTTAAGTCTGTGGTCTACTGGCTACGGAACGAGAACACTACCTAATACTTTGAAAACCACCTAGTCGCTCGTGATGCAATCGTGACAGCAGTCCGAGAAGTAACGCACTTGACGGCGCTTGCCACTCCCACCTTGACACCTTATAATTCACATGCATCTATTAAGCAGGCCTAGACCCCTCTCTCGTTACCGTCTGTCGCACACGAGGAGTCTAATCCTAGCGACTAGACTTCTACCCTTCTCCTACCTCTGCACAATGCACAGGCAGAAAGTGGGGACTTCAACGACTCGACTGACCTACAGAAGACCCCTAGAGATGCTCCTAATCAGACCTCTCTAGCTGCTTAACAGGAGCTCGAGAACGGAAGCCAACCCCTATACTACTCATCTATCGAACACGGAGACACACAAGACAGCGAGCATGCAACTAATAATTCTCAGCGTTCTACGAGCCTCAAGGTCTCCACTCTAGCTGAACATAACGATGTTAGTGATAATGATTATAGTACTATAAAGGGTTCTTGTGACGTAGAAGATCCTGTACTCTAAAGTGCATCGTTAGAACCATATTAGTTGGATCTGTAGATGCGCGGCCTATAGACTTAGTGAGAAGCCGCGAATCCCGATTAGCAGGGCTAAATGGATCTGGCAGTTTTGCATGTGAGGAGTGGCTATTGTCCAGGACGGTCGTATCTAGAGTGGCTAGCGCAAGTGGCCCTTACACATCAAGGGGCCACATAGGTTGCGAGGGCTACATAATTTCAACGGGCCTGCCTTATTAAGCCGTAGCTATGGTAGACCTTCCGTATGTATATCCTAATAGCAGGTTAAGTACGAACGTCTTTCATCATTTAGCATAGTTAGTGCGACTAGTCCTTTAGCCTAACAGTCTCTAGACCAGCACCTTAACTCCCTAGCTCACGTGTTTGAATGCGAGGCGTGCGATAGGTCTTTTAGGACGGAACAGTCTCTCGACTAGCACCTCAACCCCCTAGCTCACGTGTTCGAATGCAAGGCGTGTAATAGGTCCTTTAGGACGGAATAGTCTCTCGCCTAGCATCGTCAGTCCTTAGCTCATCATGTTAATTTGCGATTATTCCTTTGAGGTGAGCAGGAGCAGTGCCAAAGGCTGTATAGAACTATCCTCGGATCGATGGACGCAATAGTTCAACCACATTAAGTCCATGCTGCTCACAAGCCCTCCTACATCCTCTCTTTCTCTTTTGTCTTGCATCCTATGTCTGTTTTGATCTGGATTACGGTACTGTAGCTAATACAGCACTGTATCCGTTACTACACCGTACCTGTTATAGCACTGTATCTGTTACGGCACCGTACCTATGACGGCACTGTATCCATTACGGCACCGTGGCTAATACGGCACCATATCAGTTACGGCACCGTAGCTATTACAGTACCAGCATAGTATAGTACTGTAGGAAGATCTTATGCTCCGTAGTCTGCCGTTAGAACCATATTAGGTGGATCCGTGGATGCATAGCCCGTCGACCTAATTAGTAGTAGCTGAACGGATCTGACAGTGTTGCTCCACCCTGTGCTGCTTGTGCTTGGGATTGCGTCATCCTGCCTTCTTAGCGCAACGGCATCTACTATGCTAACCAACGGTCCCTCTAGGTTTAAGGGAGCATATTAGCAATCTGTCTGCCCTTCTCCTAGGCATAGTACAAAATGGGCTACCATCGCAAAGGATAATACTTAAGACATACAATTCTGATCAACTGTTAGAGCTTTGTAATCAGCCCTTGAAGGAACTCTTCTAGTTCTACACTAGCATAGATTCTTAGCGAGCTTTTGCAATGGCCCTCCTTCGTCAGGATCCATCGAATATTACCTATAGTGAGTACCCACGCACACTAGCGCATTAGGGAGGATTTATTCATCCCTTAACAATTAATTAACAAGTCGACATCGCTATGGGAGAGCCGTTTTATTCACAGAATGGTGATTTACCTATTAAACCACTAGGCCATTATAGAGAACCCCTTCACGTAAACACGTCCATAAACCCGTATTAGTTAAATACAACTAGCAACATGCCTACATCCGTAAACCACAGTAATTTTTCAGTACACCCTACAGAAGGAATGGGATGGACAGGTAACTATCAAGACACTAGGACAGTTAATCCAAGGGATCTACTATTGCGAGTAGCATAGGTTTAGTACAAATAGTATGATAGCACCTTTAAACCACAAATAGTACTGCAAAAAGAAGCTAGTGAAGTTTGTATTAATTGTATTGAAATAAAAGGGTGCCTTTAGTATAGCAGGTGCCTTTCGAACAAGATACCTTAGATAAGAAAGGTACCTTCCATATAGCAGGTGCCTTTTGAAGAAGGTGCCTTAGATAAGAAGGGTGCCTTCCATATAGTAGGTGCCTTTTGAGAAGGGTGCCTTGGATAAGTAGGGTGCCTGCAAAAAGCCAGGCACTTTTTAGGAAAGGTGCCTGCGAAAAAGCAGGTACCTGCTTTTTCAAGGGTACCTTTCAAAAAAGGTACCTTTTTTTTCACAGGCACCCTTTGATATTTTGAGCACTAAAGAGAGCAGGTGGAGAGAGGGCATTGAGCAAGTGAGTACGTGAGCACGTGAGCACATCCGCACGTGCAGGTTATAAATTATTGCATGCAGCTGGGCTTTTCGATTTCGCTTTCAGCAGCCTTGATTGAATGATCAAACCTGGCCCCTGTGTTCTGGGGGCCCCATGTTTGAGGGTGGCCAGCCACAGGCTGCCCCGGCGCCCCACCACCCCACCACCCCACCACCCATACACGACGTTGGATGATCCGATTATGCACTCTTGATCATCCGATTATCCCAGTATATGGAAAGTCCCTGACCTGAGCACATTGTCAGCGTCCCTAAGAAAGCTGCTAGAGTCCGTTCGGGTCCTACGCCTGACTCATTCGGATTCCCCTCTAGAACTACTGTCCCACTACACACTGGATCTTTACCAACTTGATATGTGCAAGCAATGTGGTGGTCAAACATAATGCTCTGGAGGATTTCCTGGAAACGAATAAGAGATCCATTCGCTCTATTGGCATTCACGATGTTAAAACCACCGGATCGGGCCTGGTAGAGAGCAAGCCTACTGAGCTGTCTTCGAGTATGCTTTGCAAAATACTAAAAGTGTCACAGTCCGCGCCCTGTCAAGCAGCTGATTGCGGCTGTCTTCTCTTTCGGAAAGAGGGATGGAGGCTGCTACTGAATGATGACCACCTGCCGCGGTCAGAATGATGAGGGGGATAGCCAGGAACTGGAGGGATCAGCGGATTGCGTACCAGCACGGGGAGGACGGTGTTTAGTGCTGTCTGATTCAGATTGTTGAACTTTTTGCATTATTTCACAGCAGCACGATGTTCCAGGACCCGTACCATGGATTGCGTCATCCCGCCTTCTTGGCGCCGCAGATATTAGCTAACGATAGTTACCCGTTAGGTCACGGTTAGCTAACCGTCAGCGCAGTGGAGTCAGCGGACCGATAGATGGCATCACGTGATGGTAGCTAACGGATCACGTGATGTAATAGCAGGAATAGTGAGAATAGTGGAGGAGTTCGCTATTCCAACTATTCCTCAAGGCACGACGCCACTATATAGTTTCTTAGCTATAGGAGTTTCGTGATCAACTCAATACAGTATATTAACCCATACTAGTAACCTGCAATACTTGAATCATAAGCCTTTGTGACCGAGCCCCTGCCTCACCAACCAAACCCAATCCAAGTCCAGCCTCCACGAGTCCTACATCAGGACCCGGCGTTACCTCGACGACCCATGTTCGACGACTTTAAACGTCGTAAGGGAAAGCAGCGTCTGTGTCCTTCGCTTCTTTTTCATCCAGCAGCTTGTACCAGCTTATGACGAAAGTACGCCGGCATATCATAGCTAGAACAGCATCCTTTGTCATTGGCTCTTCCGGGGCGTACTCTCCCATAGAGTGAGCTAGAAGAGGACGTATATCGTAGCGGCAGTACCTGATCAGCGCCTCCGCATGTAATGTTGACAAGGGCTTCTTGTCCTGACGCACAACGACAATACTTCCCACATTGTTCTGCCACTGCTCGGAAGCCCAACCCCAACCTAATGTTCCTGTGCGAAGATCGAAGTTGGCTTTCGGATCGCAGCACAGATGTAGGAATGTAGCCTCCTGATTATTGAAAGGGTTTTGGTGTTCGTAAATCTGGTTGTCCTGATCGTTTGCCCACCTTGGGTTTGGAGGGCAACGCCATGTGAAGATGGGAAGGCCAATGCGTTTCGCAATGTCGGAGGTGTCATAATCAGAGAATATAGGATCTGTCGAGGACACGTCAACCGCCTCGAAGTGCGGTTTGTTGAAGAGTTTCCGGTCACCAATACAATTTATCTTGACACCCTTGACCATTGTGTCGATGGACTGCTGGGTAGCTGGTGTAGGCGTATAACTGTAAGAGAGGAAGTAGTCGGTGATGTCTCGGAAGTCTTTCATATCAAGGTCTTTTCAAGCGGTCTGATCGATGCCTAGTCCCACCTTACCATAGGCAATGATCGGACCTCTCCAATCATGGTACTGTCCGGGTTTGGTAGCTGTAATGCCTGCAATGCTGTTGTTCGCTTTTGATCCGTCGACAAGAAAGGTATCACGATGGCAGATGTAGACTGTGTCCGACATATCTCTCTTTAACACTGGATTGTACTGAATTGGCGCATGCTTCGGAAAAGCATCAGGGCCGAGGAACGACTCAACTTCGGGCTGCTGATACCGGACATCGTCGTAATTGCACCACTTGCAGTGAAGCCAGAAAACTTTAGGCTTTTTGCAATCTATTGGGAAATGGATTGCTCGGATGTGTTCGTTGGTGGGTCGGCTTGAGGCGTCGAATTGGGAGAAGGCTTTACAGAGGAGCCCGTGAGTAGGCCAATCCTCTCGTTGGCATGCTTTCGAGCAGTAGTAGGCGCTTTTGCATCGGTCGCAGCGAGCGGCATTGGATTTGTTGCACACGGTGCATGTGTTAGAGCTCATTATGAGGTATTTTGCAAGAGAATGGTGAGTTGAACGAAGGTGTTTGTGGCATGGGCGATACAGTTAAGAGTGAGCAACTGAAGGTGGCTTTGTGTAACTTGCCAGCGCATCCTCTCCTGCACTTAGCTTTGCCTTGATTCTCAGCATGATGTTCGTCTATCTAACTGAAAGGAAATTGAGAGTCCAGAAAAATGCCGGTGAAAGCTGAGGGATGAACTGGAAATACAGTAAATACTATAGAATGTGCTCAGTACGGTCGGGGATTGCCACACAAATTAGCTGGCGATCCCAGAGGCGAACGGAATTATCACCTAGAGCACTAAGTGATTCTGGAGGCGGATATAACCAACGGCACAGTATATAGACACGGTATATAGATCATATAAATCAATTCTACTATTCAACTGTCTACTGTCAGAATTCCACCTGCCGATGCCAGCTACCCAACCGTTTCGAGGTATATCTAGCAGCTTTTCAAACGAGACGTCATAGAAGCCCTGATACTGCAACTCTTCTTGTTCCGGCAGAGGGGAGGAATCAAAGCGTCATAACGATTGCGAACGTCTGCCTAGTGCAGAGAAGCTTGTGGAAGCGGCTCAGCCTGTGGAGAAGTGCCAGTGGAAGAAGTGCCTGTGGAAGAACTAAATTTCTAGATCGATCACGAATGCTGGTTTTTGCAAATTGTCGGAGATGGGAGAGGAAGATAGAGGTCAATTCTCAGATGAAGCTTTCGATATTTCAAAATCATATTTTCTCGCTCTTCCAATTCAAGAGTTCATCCATCTCAATGGCCTTTCCCGTCTATGCTACGATAGATACGTTCCACTTCCGTCTTTCACTTTGGCAAATCGTCTGTGCCCCATGTTCTGAAATCCGTTCTTCTGGGTCTACAAGATTCTGTCGCGAGGAATCTGCGATCCGTCACGAAATAGCGCAATGCTTGCCGATTCACCCGTACATATACAAAACTCAGAGTTCTCCAAAGTGATGTTAAAGAACAGAACTAACCACATAATGTATAATAAGCCGCTGGACGTCCGCTAGGGTATTCATTTAAAGTTGCACAAAAGAGATCTTATAAGGTGACAGCCTAGAAGGATGTTGAAAGCATTTTGTAGTATCAACTCTGGGACTCCAGACTTCTTGACGAGGCGCTTCTCGCTGCGGGATCGTCACGTTCAAAATTCTGATATGATGATCTAGTTGGCACTAGTAAACTTTGTCTTAACCCCCTATCGTGGCTAGCTAGGTCCAACCATTCGCTGGTACTGGGGCCTCTGTCGGACAGAGTTATAAGACGTGGCGTCGTGCCTGAGGCTTGAGCTACGCGCTGATGATTAGAATAAAGTACGAAGTATGACCCCACGACCGACTTAATACACATTGATCCTAACATTCAAACGTGCTCAATAGAGAAATTTATGCTCCGTGGTAAGCAAAACGAGTCACTCTGAGGAATAGGAAAGCAAAAAGCTAATATAGCATCTAGAAACAACTCGGTGGCTTCATCAAAATCTCCGTCATGCTCCCCTTCTGGCTATAATAAGTGCTGAGCAGTTGCCTAATTGTCTTATAGGTCGTCTGGATCAGCTCTGTGCAAACTATAACCAGGTCTGCACAGACAATAGAGAAATCGATCGTGAGATTTCCTCAATCATCCGAATCGATTGCCATTCTTACTTCTTACAGACAAATCGAGAGCCTGGGAAAGGGAAGCCATTCAACTGAAGGAAAATGATCAAGCACTGAAGGCTGAGCTCCAATATTACAAAAATAAACAAGACGTAATTATGGGCCAAAAGTCCGAGGCTCTATCAAACGAGGAGAGGAAGGGAAGGAAGAGGATCAGAGGGGTCGCCAGAAGTGAACTTCACGTGAAGTCAGAGGAAACAAGCACGACCAAGAAAAGGAGCAAGTTTGAATAACTAGGCAGGGGTTTTGCTGAATTCTTTGTTTCTTTACTTATCTCACACTGCCAAGCATCGAGTTTATAGTAGTAAAAATCGAATATATTTCTACCGTCTTTTCTTTCACTAACTTATTGTTATTTAAATGATCAAATTTACTTCGAGTATCTTACTCGGGTTGGTTTGCACGTTCGTCTCTGTACTGGTAATGGCTACAAACCACCTGAATGACTCCGTTCAGAGTATTGACAGTCCACCTAAGTCAGAACCTCTGATTCACCACGAGCATGCAGTCGACAGAGTCAGGAGAGAGATTATAGCGTTTCTTACACAGACAGAGGGCAGTCTGGCAAGTCTTGGAGACGAGAGGCAAACACCTGGTCATATTCGCACGTTCTTAACGCGATTGAGCGTAAAATTCCACAGCTTAACACAAGCGGCGATTGATTAATTGCGAAGCGTTAACCTGGCAATATCTGTAATGAATGGAACCCTCCTGAGAAATGTCACCATAACACGTATTGGTAATTTTAGGTGGTGGTTAGGTAGTTGAATACGCTAGCCAGCATTTTATATGACACTTATTAATAAAGCAAGTACCGTAAAACTGTCTCATGGGTTTCCCAAACTTCGTCACTGTTTAAGAAAGGAAACTGCGCCTGCCTGATAAACTAGCGTATTTGGCGCTTTGACTTGCGACTGTATCACGAAGGTATTAGTAAAATCCCTCTCCCCCAACTTAAAGGAATGCATAAACATACTGATAGCCAGCATTGCCCTGCGTAATAGGACGGACTATTACAATTGGGTATGGCAGCGCATTGGTCGACACACGCCTGGGCATCAGCCGCACGAACCAATCCAACTGACGAGATGTTAGAAATTTATATAGAGGGAGGCGAAAAAACATACGGTCTGAGCCACCATTTGTCGACATATCGCAATACACCTTATAAGTGTAGCCATTCATTGTGTAGAGGTGCCCGTTGTCGGCTGGGCATGTAATCCTTGCAGGTATAGCGACACAGGATGCGGGCTGATACTGCGTGCCGGAGGGACAGCAGCCTGATTGTCCAGTTGACGGATCAGTGTACTTGGTCCCTAAGTCATCATGTCAGTATATTTCATGACAAGGGACGTTCAGGAGAGGTATGGAGTAGGTGATTATAGCTGCTACGCACCGATACAAGAGGGGCAGAAGCTCTGGTCGGCGGTGAGACCAGGTTGGGTAGCGGCATGGACCAAGGATGCAAGAGAGATCAGAGCAAGGGCTTTAAGATTCATCATAGTGACTGCGTAATTATGAATACTATGGTAAGAGCTTTGGACAATCAATTGAGCTGTATGGAGAGAGAAGAGTGTTATTGTAATTAAAAAAGAAGTAGACGATCTATCAAAGGGAACGGCCTACTTATAGATTAACCTTCCACGGCGCCTTTCCTTTGCTCCTTCCTCATTAGCCATATCGAACATATACAATTACGTACACATGCGCATGATGGAGATGATCATCTCTCAGAATGGACCAGCTTATGACCATCTTATGACAATACGATATTAGGAGTGTGGCCGCCTGCAACATGTACTGTATGTCGCGCCGCAGATTTTCCAGATGACGTTCGACAATTGGTTTATCAAGAAAAACAGCTGGTTGATCCCAAGCAGGACTGCTGTCGTGTTGTGGAGCAATCAGCGGTATAGATGCACCTGTCCCTAACCAGATGCAAAGACTGGCGGGACGTCTGGACAGTCTAGTAAGACTAGTAACGATTAAGACACTAGTACAATTAACCCGAAGGATCAATTGTTGCGAGCACCTGTGTAGGACTTAGTACAAACGATAATTAGAATATTTTTGGGCCACTAATAGTACTGCAGAAGCCAGTGAGAGATGAAATGGATGGAAAAGAAGCTGTAACCGAGAAAAACTAAGGGGGCCGGGGCGGGGTACCCCCTTGCTGTTGTATCGGCTCACCCGCTAGTAGTTGTGACTGTCTCTGCAGAACTCAGCCCATGTGGCAATTCCCTTTTGGTGACTATTCCCTTCGGTCTAATCTTGTCCACCCTCATGCCAAAGCTCTTCAAGCGGCAGCGTCGAGGGACCAACGCTGACGACTGAAATACGTTAGCGCAATGAATGTCACATTGGAGTAGGTGCATCTCAGGTATACTCTCTATTACAAACTCGAGGCACTGGTAGCCACCACAAGGCGGAGGCTGTCAGAGCTTCAATAGTGGACCTGGGACTATGGTCATGAGAGGTATATATATCCGTCACTGGTTATGGAATGAACAATCGATTATTTTTCGGAAATGACAATCGGGTTCAATGTGAAGATCACTGAGTACTCGGGAGTGAAGGTTCGATAGGATTGAGGGCTAGAGGCAATTCCTTATCCGTTTTGACAGCATCTTCGCTGCTTGTAAAAGGCGAACCGCTGCGTTACACGCCTCGTCGCGACTGGTACGAGCATGTAAGGTGTTTAGCTTCCTATTGGCCACAGCTTTTGGATCAGAAGGCTGACACCACAGGTTTGTCATTCAATCGGATTAACCTGCAAACAGACCAATGAAAAGACCAATGAAAAGACCAATGAAAAGACCAATGAAAAGACCAATGAAAAGACCAATGAAAAGACCAGCGAACGGACCAGCCAATAACTCGATGATGCACCCTTGCTCTCCGGGTCGGATCTTATTTTGGCTCGTGACTAGATGCCGACATACAGGTCGGCAACTAGAGCTCCTTCCTCTCTCACCGTCACTCTTTGTAGTTGGTGATATGCTTCTCATTTCGTAATGAGAAGCTTACTTTCTTTGACTTGTTCTACCATACTATTGTGGGCGGCGATTGAATTTTATCGTGAGCGACTACACGTTAGTTAGCGTGACACCATCGATCGTTAGAACGTCGCACCTAAGACGCAAGGCTACGGGACAGGTGGGCTAAGATCCATCTTCGATCTGCCGGCCCGACCCTACGTCACATCGTTCGACTATAAATAAGCTTAACGACCCAACGGCCCCTGAAGTGCCTCTTCGGTTAGGCCGCCTATTCAGCTCGTGTATTTCCTCAATGGTCTAGACTAGTCTATATACAACGTAACACCCAACTCGCGACAACCTTCCCTTTTGTGACGCCGACAATGTCTTACATGACAAACCTTTTCGTTTTCAAATGCACCGGCTTGTGTCTGGTGTGACGACGATTGGCGACCCTTCCTTCATGACTCCGGGGCTCTTCGTATTCGACGACCTGATTGCGGGGCCGGGATGCACACAACCACTTTGGGGTGGGTTTGGGATTACTGGGAACAGTTTTTATTGATTCGCATGTGAGAAGAATAAGCACTCTCGTATCATCAGCTCATGCGATGTTTATTTTCTTGCTCTTCTAAATGGGCTTATTTTCTCTCGATGTTACGGTTGGGTAAAAGAGGGGATCGACTTCCTGTGCATTTCGGGGCTTGGACGGACTGGCAGTGCGGGACTGGAAAGTATTCTACCGAGTGGTACTCTTCAGCTACAGTCAGCGTAGCCTTGGAAAGAGGATAAAAATGGTACTATAACGTAATGTATACTGAAGCTACGTTCATGTGAAAACATAGAACTTCAACAAGAAACAGGATCTCAACAATGTGCTGTTTTGATCTTCTCGAAAGAGACGACTCACAATTTGCTCTCAGCTTTGTCCCCATTTGCAAAGAGGTGCATTAGTTAGATGCGATTGTCTCTGTCTCATTTTAGGCCATCCAGGGCTGGAATGACACGCATCACTCTGGTGCTGACTTTCAGTCCAAGATCGGCAATATAGAGCCATGTTTGTCGTGTCGACTTCACCGTAGGCAGTAATATAATTTTGAAGAATGGTGGCGGCCTCCGCGAGTGAAGTAATGAGACCAGTTGAGCTGATTCGAAAGCCACGAGTCAGTTCACCGGTTCGAATGGCGCTGAAACAGAAACTCTTGTACTCCCACATTCGCTCACATCAGTGAGGCTGTCCAGTAGCATGCAAGACCGAAATTGACATGAACGGCCTCTTAGAGTTAGATTATAATGTCTAACTTAGGCCGCCAGCCTGGCCCTCCTCGCAAGGGACTGATATGTTGTCAGCTCATCTTCACCGTAACTGTGGTGGAACATGGGAAAATAGACTGGCTGATAAATACATCCAGCTGCACAAGGATGGTGGCACATGCGGGTTTCTCAGCAGTGCAAGAGGAGTACACACCAGACAGTACATGCGCGCTTCCATTCGCTCAACTGTGACACTTGTCTATTGCAAGGGATACCCCATAAACCCACACGATAGCATAAATCCATAGGATGGCATAGATAAACTCGCCATGTCTCGATTGTGCCGCGTGTTTGGCTCAACCTCATTGTTAGCGGAAATATGGCGAGGTAAAATCTCTGCGACAGGCCATTTTCGAACAAAAGGCGCTGAAGCAACACATCCGAGACTCTCAGCATGCACAGTCATACGACTGCAAGCTTTGCAACCGATCGTTTGCGAATGAGGAGAGGCTCAAGCAGCACATGCTTCGCTACATAACACTCCCCTGGACAAATTCTTTCAGTCCTACTCACAGTTCGCATATGAGCCAGCCTTACCACCAGCTGAATCGTACGCTCGTTTGAAAGCCCACTACGGCTGGTGACGCCACGATGCGGACTCTAATGACGCTTGGGACGATTACCAGAGTGCGCTCAAGGAAGAACTGACTTTGTGGTTTGGTGCAGAGGATGACATAGTCGCCTGGCATGCACTTTGCCGCGCTATCAGAATCAAACCGCTCCCCATAACGCCTGAGGATTGTTTGAAGGTAGCAGATCCTCTTATTGCACACGAGCAATGCCTAAAAAGTCTAACAATAATGCTGATGCGGACCTTGCCAGGGGATCGAAACACTTACTCGTCATGCCTTCAACAGCCCTGCTTCAGAGGCAAAATGCTGGGTCTGGCTAAGAACGAGGCCACTCCCACCTCTCCCCAACAACACCCACCGCTCCCTCCACGCTTCCAGCTACCCATGCAAGAGCCGCAACAGCAGCAGCAGGCGCATGTCATTAGACGAGGACCTAGCCTGCAAGAGAATAGGAACGTTAAGCCAGTAAGGCATCGTGGTACGCATTATCTACATGTCTTGCAATTTTCTATCACTCTTGACACGACATTCAGCCTCTAGGGCAGGCACCCGCTGTGTCTCGAAACTCTCTGCAGCCCAACTCGCCCGCAAGCGTGCGAATGATCGAGAGAGCCAACGTGTACCTCGTGAACGGACGAAAGAAAACATCGAGAATTTTGAGAGGCAGATAGAAGAGCAGAAGTTGTCTATAGAGTGGATGAAGCAGCGGTATTCACAACTGGAGTCTGAGATGCGCGCGCAGGGAGCGGTGATGATGCTGATGCTAAATGCTACCCCTAGCAACCAGAACAACGACTACAGCGGCTTAGACGTACTGTGCATGCCTCAGAATATATACGATAACATAGGAAGCATGCGGTAGGTAGACAGCACTGATGCAACTGAAGAGATAAGGTTAGTGGAGGCATCTAGAGCGGATTTCACACCAGGTTATTCTCCCCTAAATGTGTCCTTTTCTACGCTTCCACTATTCGAGTAACATTATGGACGCTAGGTGTATCAAGTATACATACGAGTTAATATTTATTTAGTTATACCACAGTGAAGAGTGAACAATTAGAGTGGAGCAGCCTCGCATCAAGTCTTGTCAGGTCATGAGATTGTCCGCGTGTTCTGCAGTATTATGATAGTATGGAAGACGAGTTTGACATTTTGACATAGATACGAATTGGGAGGGATCATTGGGTGAGGGACCACTGGGTGGAGGATCACTGGGTGGAGGATCACTGGGTGGAGGATCACTGTGTGAGGGATCACTGGGTGACGGATCATTGGGATTATTGAATCATCCAGATTATGATCCAGCAGGTCATCGGATCATTGTTATGAGAGGTCACCAATTGCCGCATTGAAGCTATTCAAAATTCAACAACGATTACCAGTCAAAATCATTAAGCGACGAGATCGAATTAGATTTGGCATTACGGGCTTTGAGCACGACTAATTACAACACTATACCGCTTTGATATGCTTATGGTAACATAAAACTTCCTGGTATTTGATTAATCGCGAGAACGCTCTGGAAGGTATTGCTTACCTCATCATATCTCATGTAATGTAATTCAACAAACCAGGCTCTGGCGGAAGGGTTGAGCAACATTGCGTTCGCCAGGCAGCGCAGCGCGTTTCGAGAAGTTGTGAAGGACGATTTCGCATCTTATTCTGGTGGAGATGGCCCACGGGCCTACAACGTCGATCGTGCAACCTGTACAGCGACTACAGGCAGGTTAGGCAGTACCTTTCTTGTTGTCAAGACGTAGCTCAAAGAGCTACGTCTTGAGGTCGTCCGAGAGGTGGGGGACTTTGCGATTGATCTTGTTTTGAAAATAACGAATAGCGATGTCTTCTAAATCTGCTCTCAAACTATATCCTATCCATCGCGCGACTACCAATTCTATATGCTCATCTCCCCGATAAAAGTGACTAGAACAAGCCAGCATGCGGGACCTGTGAGACTCCTTTTATAGAACCTCTCCTCCATAATATGACAAGGCATCCGATACTCCACCGTAACACCACAAATAACCAAATCTAACCCCTTGACTCCCAAGCTAATTGCATCGACAGCACCAATGTTTAATATAGAACAGTCTATTGGGTCAAGCGCACAAACCGTGGATCCCGAAGTGTGATGCCATGCACCATCTCCACGTGATTCTTGAATATTTCAACAGTGTCGAGAACCAATCCGGCGGCTCTACAAATCGGATGACGGCAGCCTACTGTTTTCGCAGGCTCTAAGCGCAAGTGGCTCTCGACGTGGTCCATCATCTTCGCTAGGCGGGAGAAAGTCTTCTTTATGCCCTTACCGATACAATATATACATTAAGTCTTGTCTTTTAACTCGAGGGGAATGGGCTCTGCATCAGGAAACGCACAATCCTCCATGAGAGAATCTGCTGCAGAGGAACTTTCACTAGAGCTCTCGCGGCTCGCGACTGCCAACGGCTTAGGCTGCGGTACCTCCCGTTGAGAACAAAGCGCTACCATGAGGTTAATCGTCCGGATCTGGCGTCGCACAATCTCTTCTGAGTTCAATTCTGTCGACAAGTCGCAGATGACCTCCTGCAGCTTGGTCCGTTCCGGTAGTTGGTGACAGATAACAGGCGCCTCATACTCATTAGTCTTAACCTTGTTCAGCTGCCTCTGCAGTTCTTCGTTGTGAATGCGGTAGAAGTATTGCTGTCGGTATGCCTTCTTGAGGTCTTCCTCGCGTTTCTTCGTCGTCCTCTTAATCATCTTAACAAGCGTCTTGTACATATTTCCCATTTTTGTCCCGATCGCCCGATTCAGGAATCCATATCGACTGCGGATCTCTGCGAAAAGGGTCTTTCGTTCTTCCTCCCACTTCACTATCTTAGGGTCGGGAGGGAGAGCCTTTCGGACACTTTCAGGCACATCTTTTGGAGCACGTGGATCGTAGGTAAGGCCCATGTGCGTAAAGGCGAGGGTGAGCCCATCAGTAGATGGTCGATTCATCACCGCTAACTGAATATCAAATCGAACCTTTTCATTAAGATACGCCGAGTTAAAAACTGCCGAGTTTGGGTTCTGTCTCATGATCTGATCACGAACAGCCGTCGTGGCTGCCCCTATATAGTTGTGAGAAGAGGAAAGCTTAGAAAGAAGGTTGATACTTGCCGTCAACAGCGTTCCTAGTAGCACGGCGTGCGCAATAGCTCGTCAGCTTCTACACAAGGCCAGCATCCCATCTAAGACGATCGAGGTAGTAGTTATACGTTAAGTAGCGAAGGGCTTTGTGTTTCGAGGTCTGAAGCCCGTTTGCGGTACGAACAGCTTGCCGAAATATTGGAACCTTGAGCTTCGATGGCTTCCATTTTATCTGGGTTGCCTTCATCGGATCTTGAAGGTTGGTAGTGAAGAAAGGCTCTGCACCTTGCGGGCGGTCGCCAACTAAGATCACGTCATCCTTTAGCGCGATAGCTAATATGTGGACAATAGGACAGAGGATAGGGAGCTCTTCTTCGCGAAAGAGGTAGATGGTCCTTCAAATAAGGGTTAGTATCGTAGAGGACCAAGAATGCATGAACGCACGGTTTAGGTTTCCTATCCGCGCCTTTGTGATACTTCAGAGTGATTTCCATCGCAAGCAAATCTCGTTGCCTAGGCGTAGGATTTTGCACGATCCAAAGTCGGATATCCTCATAGCAGAGCGCCTTATAACGTCTTTTCGTTTCAGAATACTCACTAATATCATCAAAATCGGCATCGTTAACATTGTTCTAGGGTTGCTGCTAGTCGTAATCTGGCTCGTCTTTGGATTTTAAATCCTCATCGTCAAGATCGTTGACGTTCTGTGTTGGGTCCTGTCCGTCAAGGTCGGGGTCGTCTAGACATTCCCACGGGTATTTATAGGGAGCGTTGTGTTTCATCGCATCAACAAGCTCTGCCGGCCGCGCGCCTGTGAAGATGGACAAGAGCAGTATCGTCGCGAGAAAATGGCGCTGATCCTCAGTGGGAAATATGGACGTATCCCTTGCCCAGAGGTGGGTGAGCAGAAGTAAAACATCGTCGGATCCTAGTACAGGTTTCTCCTTTGGCGCAGGATCCAGCTCAAAGTCGTTTTCTAAGACGAGTATATACTAAAAGTTGACGTTAGCACTGTCTACCTTCTCATCGATGGAGTCAGTCTTGCGTACCCGTACGACATCTCTAGCATCATCTCTATCCACTAGGGAGCCGTTAGTCCGATCGTAAAGCATTTTAAACTGCCGCTAGTATTGGCAGAGCGACTCCGTCTTTTGGACATCGCAATTCTCGCAAATAAATCGTAGGAATAACATCATGGCACCTTTATCGCACGTTCTTAGCGCCTTTGTCTAGCTCGGCTCACATTGGTATGTGCAGTACCTAGCATATGGATTAGCTTGTGGTTCGAGTCTTTGTGATTTTTACAAATCTCCTGTCCATACTTTTGCCATTTTTTCATGATGCCATTGATGTTCTCCTTCGTTGTGGGTGCATCTCTCTGGCGAGAGCGTGATTTATTAAGCTTTGCACGTTAGGTTCTGTACTCTTCTAGGGTGAGCTTCTCCTTCTGCTCTCGCGCAGTAGGTTTACTTCGTTCATTAAGGTATCTAGTGAGAGCAGCTACAGGGTCGTACGGCTGCTGCTAGGTATTGTCGACTGTCATCTCTAAGGCTGTGACTTGAGCTTAGGAGGACTAAGAGAGACGATCGATGAGACAAGGAGGGAAGACGTGGACGGCCGTCGAGATCGAGAAAGTTCTGTGGGATGGGCATTGAAATATGAGGCCTGCTCTAGAGAGAGAGAGTCGTAGTCTAGGCGACGAGAGGCAGGTGGGATGAACGAGGGTCTAGGGGTAGGAGAAGGGTGAGCATTAAGTTGCGAGAGTAGTTGATGGACTCTGCGAGGTGAATGCTAGTCGACTAGCTCGAGTGGTAATGGCGAGGAATCAAGGGGTGCTAGGCGATGGCCGTGGCAGATGGGAGGGGGCCCCCTATATTTGACAGCCTAGGTGCTGGTCCTAAAAACTAGAAATGGATGAGGTGAAATGTGCTCTGTCTAGAGGTTGTTCTGTAGGTGGGTCGGAGTTGGGCTGACGGGTGCTAATGTATGAGCACGTGATCTAGGGGATGGTGTTAGGGTGGCATAAAGCAGCACTAAAAGCTGCTGGATTCAGCAGCTTAAACACCACCACTTAGACTAAACATGTAAAACAAATTTATAAAATTAAAAACATCTCTCTTATTAAGCTTATAAAGCTAAAGAACATTAAAGGATTTAATAGAGCTACTATACCTATAGTTATACATGCTATATACCCTTAACTATAAATTAGAGACTACATTAAAAGTCTATGTCCTCTATTCATTACTACTCTTAGGAAACACTCTATCATTCTTAGGAAAGCTTAGATGAAGTAGCATGAAGTAATGCTTAACATAGTAAATAACTAAGTTATCTTTATAAAAGGTCATTACTAGCATACTATACTAACAAATACTTAAGAAACTACATGTCCCTAAGTTAATAGCAAAATTTAAGAACTAGTCTCTAAACCTCTATAAATGAACCCTTATAGCATTATAATGATTAGAGCTATACTATTTAATATACTTTAAAAATAGAAAGGAGTAGAAGTCTTTATAGTTTCATTTAAAGACATACTAGAAGAACAAGTAAAAAAAGAAGTAATAGAGATTAACCTAAAATCAATTCTCTTATAAGAGTTCTATAATTATCTTAATGTGTTCTTAAGATAGGTAGTAGATAAGCTTCTACTTTATAGATATATAGATCATTACATTATAGTTAAAGGAGACTTAAAGCTAGGACATGTACCCCTTTATAATATGTTAAGAGAAAAGCTTAACCTTATAAAGAAGTATATTAAAGACAACTTGTCTAAAGGATTTATTAAAGCTAGTAAAGCTCCCTTTGCCTCTCCTGTCCTTTTTATCTATAAACTAGGAGGTAGACTATAATTCTATGTTAATTACTATAACGTAGATCACTACTTCGTTAGACACCCCACTTCGTTAGACACTTTTCCTAGCTACCACCACCCTAACTTCAAAGCGCGTTTTCTCCTATAACAATAATGTAGGTCCTTGCCCTTAAGTCCTGAATTATCCTCATGATTAAAGCAATTTAAACAACACTGCAATTAACCCTCTAACGTGCTACAAAGCAGTTTGACGTCCCTAGAAGCACGCTTAGTGATAGGATGGCTAGAAAAGCTCCTAAAGCTAACAAGACTAGTGGTAAGCTAACCCTGACCTTAAGCAAAGAGGAGGCGATTGTTTAATATGTACTACAGCTGGATTTAAGAGGGTTTTCACCCTAGAGGGCTAACGTGCAAGATATGGCTAATCTTCTACTAGGTAAGTGTGTAAAGCTATGCGTTAGGAAGAACTAGACTAACTACTTCATTACATAACGACTAGAGCTCCATACTTGTTTCTCTTGTACCTACAACTACTAGAGGGGCTTACAAGAAGATCCTAACGTGTTAAATGCATGGTTTTGTCTAGTTGCTAATATGCATGCAAAGTATAGCATCTAAGACTATAATTTCTATAACTTTAATGAGACTGGCTTTATAATGGGTATAATACGTGCATAAATGGTCGTTACACGTTTAGAACGAATTAGTAGGCCTAAGGCTATTTAGCCTAGTAATTAAGAATAGGCTATAGCCATTTATAGCACTATAGTAGATAGCCATGTAGTACTGCCTTTCCTTTACGTTATAGGCTGATTCCACCTTGCTACCTAGTACTCTAGCAGCTACATTCTAGCTAATTAGGTTGTTAAAACGACCCAAAACAGTTAGACTAACCATAATATAGGCCTTAAATGGCTTAAGCACTTTAATTAGTATATAAGGGCCTGTTAAAAGGGTGCTTAGTAGATGCTAGTGCTAGATGGCCATAAGAGCCACATTAATGCTAAATTTAATGAATACTATAAGGCTAATAACATCATACTACTCTGTCTGCCTCCCCATTCCTTACATCTAACCTAGCTACTTAACGTTGGTGTTTTTAGCCCATTAAAAAAGGCATATAGTGCTTAGATCTCATTCCTTATCTAAGTGCACATCATGCACATCACTAAGGATGACTTCTTCCCTACGTTCTAAGCTGCCTTTAAGGTAGTTTTTATAAAACAAAATGTTAAGGGCAGCTTTTAAGGGGCTGGCCTAGTCCCTTTCAACCTAGATGCTGTGATTTCAAAGCTTAATGTGAAGTTATAGACGCTAACACCCCCTAGGACCTCTAATAGCCTACCTTAACCTTAGGTCTCCTAGACGCCCTAAACTACTACTAAGGCTATTTTGTAGTCAACTTTAATTAAGGATTAGGTGGCTAGACACTAGGGAAGCTCCTTAACGCCAATTCTTAACTCTATTAACTAGTTGGCAAAGGCTATGGTAGTAATAGGCCATTAGTTAACGCTTTTGACTAGTGAACTCAACATGGTTCAAGAGGCTAATGAGGCCCTTTCAAAGCGCCAAAGGGCTAAGAGGACCTAATTACAAGATTTAGGACCTCTTACTAGTAAGGAAGCTAGCTAGCTTCTAGTGGAAAAGGGTGTTATTAAGTAGGAAGGACGTGACGAAGGTGTAAGGGAGGGGTTATTAAAGTAGCACAAGATAGGTGCATGGCTTTGTGGCATTTGCTATAAAACTAGCCATAATGCAAGGACCTGCCTAGAGGCTGTAGATGTAGATAGTTCATTGGATTCCAACTTAGTAGAGTTGA
Organism: Pseudogymnoascus sp. WSF 3629; assembly: GCA_001662585.1. Taxonomy (NCBI): domain Eukaryota; kingdom Fungi; phylum Ascomycota; class Leotiomycetes; order Thelebolales; family Thelebolaceae; genus Pseudogymnoascus; species Pseudogymnoascus sp. WSF 3629. Next base: position 32,379 of record KV454720.1, read on the forward strand.
ATTGAGCGTTTTTTCATAGAGTTGTTAGGATTAGAAGTTAGGGGGTCTAGAAAAGTGTCTAACGAAGTGGGGTGTCTAACGAAGTGGTGATCTACGTTAAGCTAAATGCTATTATAAGAAAAGACTTATACCCATTACCCCTTATTAATGAAACACTAGCTTAGATCATAGGTGCTAAATATCTTATAAAGATTAATATTAGACATGCTTTTAATTAGATCTAAATGTAGACAGAGGAGGATGAAGACCTTACTACCTTTAAAACAAGATTTAGATTATATAAGTATAAGGTCCTCTCTTTTAGTCTTACTAATAGCTTTATAACATTCTAGTAATATATAAACGAAACCCTTATAGAATATATAAACAAATTTGTTATAGTATATATAGATAATCTTTTCATCTATAGCATAAGTTATAATAAGCATACCTAGTATATATAAATGGTTTTATAGAAGCTCTATTAAGCTAGACTATAAGTAGACATTATAAAATGTAAATTCTATGTCTAAGAAACAAAATTCCTAGAACTTATCATTAGAATATATAGCATAAGAATAGACCTTACAAAAGTCTAAACTATACTTAAATAGAAAGCACTAAGGTTGCTCTAAGATATATAAGCCTTTATTAGGTTCTATGTATTCTACTAGTAGTTTATAAGAAGCTACTCTACTATTATAAAGCCACTAGTAAATCTTATAAAGAAAGGTTAAATATTTAAATGGAACTAAGCCTACTAGGTAGCCTTTAAGTTAATTAAGAAGACTGTTATAGAAGCACCTATGTTATAACACTTTAACTAGGATAAAATAGTATATATAGAAGTAGATGCCTTAGACTATATATCCTTAGGAGTTCTATTATAGAAGGACAACTAAGGAGTACTATACCTTATTACCTTCTTCTTAAAGAAAATAACACTTACTAAGTATAATTACAAGATTTATAACAAGGAGCTACTTGCTATTATTAGATGCTTTAAAGCATAGAGACTAGAAGTTAAGGACATAGTAATGCTAGTATAAGTTTTGTTAGATTATAAGAGTCTTAAATATTTCATAAGCATAAAAAAGCTTACTAGGTAACAAGCTTAATAAGTAGAATTCCTCTCTTAATATAATTTCTAAATTATATATTAACCTAGTAAGTAGAATAGAAAATCAAATGCATTAACTTAAAGACTAGGAGATAGACTAGAAGGGAATGAAGAAGATAACTATTAACAACAATAGCTTTAAACTCTATTACCTCTTAAGAGACTCTATCTAGATCTTATATAGTAGCTAGAACTTAAAAGTTAAGGGTAGGTATAAGATGCTTAACTTATACTAATACTACTATAAGATTAAAGCATTTATAACTAGATTTAAGCTACATAGCTCTAGGATAGGGTTTAGGGTTTTAAGGTACTATTATAAGGTAATGGTTAGGTAGTAGAAGCATTATCTTATTACTTAACTAGGAAGGTAGTAGTAGTAGTAGTAGTATATATACTACTACTATACCTAATTAGGATTGTTTCTTAACTTAAGCAAGGTGTAATACCTAATATAGATTATTATAACATACTATCCCTAATTAAGATTATTATAACATACTATAGCTAATTAGGATTTCTATAACATAGTACTAGTACTAGTGCTAGTGCTAGTCCTTCTCTTATATATAATAAATAATGGCTAGCTAACTAAGAAAATATAGAAATGCTTAGTAAGTAATAGTAGCTAAATTAGCTAAGGATTGCATATACTCCTAGTAGTAGTAGTACTAGAGGGGTTCCTCTTTCTAGAACCTTTAATTTATCTATTTATCTACTATAAGCTAACCTAGTAGGATGTGCCCCCTCTTATAAGCTTAGCTATAGCTATATGTAGTAACCTTAACCTACTTATAATAGAAGATGTATAACTAATAGTTAAGCAAGGCATTATTATGTCTTAAGGGTACCTTAAGTAGATATAGCTAGTACTAGTACTACTACCCCTACTATAAATAGAGAAGAGAGAGGTTAAGGATGTTATAGGTAGCCTTAACCTACATAATGAGGTTAACAAAGAGCATAAAGTAGTAATTATACTATAGATACTATAGTAGGAAGGTAAGCATAAGATAAAGGAGTAGCCTATAGTTAGGTAAGAGAATAAAGCTATTATTATTTGTTTAAAGTTCTACTACTAATGTTGCTATTAGTTAGTTCTACTATAAAAGCTACTACTACTACTACTACTAAAGCTACTACTAAAGCTACTACTATTACTAAAGCCACTACTACTACTAAAGCCACTACTACTACTAAAACTACAATCTTGCCCTATATAGAGGTAGAGTAGAATACTACAAGACAAGTAAGTGTACATAATAAGGAGGAGGTACTATAAGATGTAGAAGGTAATAAGGAGTCTAAAGTCTAAAGCTAGATACTAAGTGAGATGTCTTAACGTCTATAGATAGATACTACAAAACCTATCATCTATACATAGTTAATTATTAGTTTATAAGGAAGTGGTAACAAGAGGAAGTAATAGTCTCTACTACTTATCCTAAAGTAGGCTATAATTACTAATAAGTTATAAGAGATGCTAAACACACCACCTTAAGCTACTACACCTATTATTAATTCTTCTTCTATTATTATTAGTAGTAGCACTAGCACTAGTAGTAGTGTTAGTACTAGTAGTAGCACTAGTAGTAATAGTACCTAAAGTCATGTTAGGCCTATAGAGCCTACTACTATACTCTAGTAGGGTCCTTAAGCACAAGATGACAAGATGCCCTTACTAACTATAGTCTAGGTTACATAGTAGCTATAGTAGTTCCATAGGTATATGTAAGAGTAGTACTAAGCAAAGGAGAAAGAGCAAATGTAGGCTTATAGGCAAGCTAGCTCCCTATAGCACTCCTACTACTTACTACTATAGATTACTACCTTATTAATAGGTGTAAATACTAATAGGAGCCCCTTTACTACTATGCTAGATGTGCTAAGCTAGTATAAGCTTATAAAGCATAGAGAGTATAAGACAAGGAGCCTTAATTAGCAAGTAATGTTTAAGGGGGACCTATGTACTACTCCTAGTACTACTACTAGCACCACTACTAGCACTACTACTACTCTCCTTCCTACCTAAACTCTATAAGGTCTCTACCTAGATATATACTATAGCTATAGCTAACATAAGGTAATACTAGAGACTAGCTTTAACGTTAATAGCCTATGTGCATTTCTAACTAGCCTTATGGTAGCATACTAGGGTCTAAACTAGTTCCTATAATAGTACTAGCTACTAAACCTTAGTAGTAGTATCTACCTAGGCCTCTAGGTGCTAAGCCTAGATAGGAAGGACTACTAGGTATAGGTATAATAACTACTCTACTAGATCTAGTACTTCTGCTTTAGGGAGGTCATTAGGATGTCTAGCCTACTCTTATATGTTATGTTCCTATAGTATAACTTTGTTTATAATCTTAATAAAGGCAGTAGTAGTAGTAGTAGTAGTAGTACTAAGGATAGGGTAATAACCTTAATTAGGTAGAAGGATAAGGTAATGCTTATAGATAAGATCATCCTACTAGCCATTTATAAGGTAGTGTAGTTAGTAAACATCCTATAGTACTACTCTAGATCTATAGCCTTAATTAAGGCTAATGCCCTTATAGGTAGCAAGGAGTAGTATGTAAAGGTCCTAGTCTTATAAGAGTAGTTCCTCTTATATATAATCTAGCCTAAGCACCTTAGTGCTATATAGTAAGGAGTGTAGTAGCACATTAATAACATGCCATGGTTTGCCTACTTTAGCTAGCTTACCCTCTTCCTAAACTAGAAGAATAGCAAGGTAAACTACATAAGCCTAACCCTCTAAGGGGCCCTAGGGCAGTGGTAGTTACACTAGGCCACTACTACTAATGCTAAATTCCTTAACAAGGAGTAGGTCTACGTTAACATTAGTAAGTAAGTTATGTTACCCTCTACTAGGCTCCTAACCTAGCATAAGGCAAAGGAGGCAGGTGCTATAAAGACTTATCTCTACTACTAGTACTATCTTAAATCCTTCTTTAAGCACTAGAAGACCATGGCTAGTAATAGCACTAGTGCTACTACTAGTGCTAGCACTACTACTAGCTCTACATTTACCTATGTATTATATATATAAGTTACTCTCTAGAACGTTAGTAGCTAGATAGTAGTAGCTACCCTATTAAGCTAGGCGTTCTAGGATAGGTATGTGTATAAGTAGTTCTATAACGTGGTTAAGTCCCCCTTTAATATAGCTAAGGTCTACATCTTTAACAACAACAGCCTTAAGAACATTACCCTAGACCTAGCCTATGTCTAGAGCCTTTATAAGGCTAGTAGAGCTACTGCCTTCTCCCTAAAGGCTAGCCTTATAAGCTACCTCTATAGTAAGAGGCACGTGTATATTAACCTAGCTAACTATAGGTCTAAGTTATATAGGATATAAAAGGAGCACTAGATCTTAGTCTATATAGTAGATAAGATCCTAGGGCTATAGTAGTCCTAGGAGGGCATGCTACTACTACTACTACTACTAGCACTAGTGCTAGTACTATACTACATCATCCCTACTATAGATGTATTTAACTTTATATAGGCTTAGCTTAACAAGTACTACCTCCTATTTAAGTAGGTCCTTGCCTAGATAAACAAGATACACTCTCTACTAGAGTTCATTATAATAGTAGTAATGCTCTAGGTGCTCTAGTTTAGCTATGGTAGCACATAGCTCTTATAGAAGCTCCTCTTATTTAAGGACTAGTAGTAGTAGATAAGGAATAACAAGCTAGTTGTTATTAAGGGGATAGGCATAGTAGTAACAATTATAGTATATAGGATTAGCTAGTTCCTACCTAAGATCAACTAGTAGACCCTATAGGTAGTGCTACTACATAGGGACTAGCTCTTTATAGGTAATATACTTATCTATAAGTAGTACTAGTAGTAGTAGTAGGTAGTATAAGACTTATAAGACGTATACATCTAGCTTAGACAAGCTAACAAGTGGTTTATATAGCATGAGATTAGGGGTAGTAGTAGCACTAGCACTAGCACTAGGCCTAGTAAACATAAGAAGCAAGAAGTATAGCTTAACTTCCTCTATAGCCTTAACCTTAACTAGTTTAACCATAATGTAGCTAGCATGATGGTAAGGAGCCACTAGGTCCATCCTAAGCTAGTGTAAGACTATAGTACTAGGTAGCTAGCCTACCTTAGCTTCTACTATAAGGGGATGCATAGCCTGTTCTTAGTTAATGGTAGCTAGTAGCTACTACATAGCATTATAAGGAACAAGGCATGGTTTACTACTACTAGTGCCTTTGTTAACTTCCTCCTTAACTTTAAGAATAGCAAGGCCTATAGGAGCTAGGGGAGAATAGTATACTAGCTAATATATAAGAGAACGTATAAGGTAGTTAAGTAGTACCTTAGGTAGGAGTAGCATGGGTGCTAGTAGTCTAACTATAAGAGTCTACTATAGCTTATATACTAGGTCCTACTATATGCTAATAACACAACCTTCCTTAACCTTATAAAGACTAACTAGAGTAAGGGCCTTATAGGCTAGATGTTCTAGTTCTTTATAGTGTATTAGAAGCTAGTATACTATAGTGTAAAGAACGTAGTAAGGTGGCTAAAAGGCAAGCTATAGCACCTAGGGGCTATTATAAAGCAAGTATAGAGGTTTATTACATAGGCATAGCTAGTAGTAGTAGTAGTAGTAGTAGTAGTAGTAGAGCTAGTGCTAGCACTAGCACTAGCACCCTAGCTATATTAATAAGAGATCTAGAAGCTATAGAGGGCAATGAAGAGGTAGTGCTTATATCCCCTAGTCTTAAGGCAACACTCTATGCTTAGGAAGGTTTAGGATAGAATAGCTATCTTTATAAAGTAGGAGCATAGGAGGCTGCCTAGGCTTATAGTCTATAATTAGATCTAGGGATAGACACTTAACAAGCTTAAGGAGATCTTTATAAGCATAGTTAGAGCAATGTAAGAGTACTACTACTACTACTAGTAGTAGTAGGTTTCCTATAGAGAACTAGGTGTAATTATGTTAGGGATTAAGGTTTAGGTAGTAGTAGGAGTAGTAGTAGGAGTAGTAGTAGAAGTAGTAGTAGGAGTAGTAGTAGAAGTAGTAGAGGTAATGTAAGAATTATATTACTTAGTAATCTAAGATAGGTAAGTAGCATGGGTTTTAATAGGCAATTATAGTATATTTATAAGTAGCTGTTAAACTAGCTACTAGCTTCCTATTAAAGCTAGCTCCTTTCTACTTATATTATCTATGTATACTAGGTAAGGATAAAGAGCTATAAAGGCCTTAGTAGACCTAGTGTTAAAGTACTAGCATTATAATGGCTAGAGAATAGCTAACTATTACCTAATAGTTAGATAACTAGTAGCTAACATCACATGCTATAGAAAGGGGTTAGCTTAAGAATAGCTAACTATTACCTAATGGTTAGATAACTAGTAGCTAACATTATGTACTATAAAAAGGGGTTAGTTAACTCCTAATTATAATAGGTAAGCATAGGTAGGTCCATTTTATATAGTTATATACATTAATGGGAATTTACTCTAATTAATAATGGCTAATAGCTACTACTACTACTATAGCTACTACTACTACCATCCTTATATAGAAGTACACTTACCTCTAGGAGAGAGGGTCTTGCCCTCACCTGCTAATGGTGCATAGATAATTAGGGCATGCTACATGGCCCATGTGCCTTATTACCCCTTATAGGGGGCTAGTGTGCTGCTCATGCGTGTCTGCCCTACCCTAATCATTATCTGCCACCCTAATGGTGTTATTTCTAAAATAACACTTGTATGCCTACCCCTAAGGGGCACTACATAGCCTATGCACGCCCCTATTAGGCCCTCCCTAGCACTTAGGCTCTACCCTACTCTGCTCTACTCCACTCCATCCCTACTACAATTACTGTCATTAATAGCTACTACCTGCCCTTACTCTCCCCCTCTTCTCTCCTCTCCTTTCCTTCGTCTATCACGTGCCCTACTCATCATTTACATTACCATCTTATCCTTGCCTTAACTGCCTGCCTATATAGCATCTAATTGTTAGGGCCATGCCTACTGCTACTACTACCCCTAGCCCCCCCTTTGCTCTAGGGCTTGCGCTGCTCATCTAGCTCTACACATACGCTAGCTACCCCTTCCTCTACTACTATGCCTACCACTCCGTCGTCTTCTAGCTAGGCCTGCCAGCCCACCTCTAGAGGCACCACGCCACCCTATCCTACAAGTAGCACCTATAGATCATTAGCTAGTTTACTGCTATCTTAGGCATCATTAGCTAGTTAGAGCATGCTACGCGTCTATTGCCTGCTAATTGCTTGCTGCCCTTACCCTACCTACTAATGCATGAGGGATTCGCCTATAGCTTAAGTAACTACTACTTCCTAACCTAGAACCACGTCTGCCTTAGGGAGCACCTCAACGCAGCCCACACCCTCTACTAGTGTAAGTAGAATCTAGCACAACACTCTTAAGAGCTCTTGAACTTAATTTTACCATCTAGCTACCCTTTAAAACTGTAAATTAGATTAGGATGCAATTACTTTACAATCTAGCAACCACATTATGTTAAATAGATTAAGAGGAGGTTGTGAGGAAAGAGGGCAAGGAGGTATTAATAGTAGCTAGGTTAGAGGTAACAGTTAGCAAGGTCGTGGTAGTAGTAGTTAAGGGTTTAGAAACTGTAGTAAAGGGGGCTATGAAGGTGGCAGTAGTAGGGGAGGCTCGTATTCTCAAGCCTCTCCTCCTGCTAAAGTATTTAGGTAAGCATGTGTGTTAATTCTTATACTCTAGTTATATACTAATTAATGGTCCTTAAGTGGGGGGCAGTTCCCTTGCCTAGATCTAGATGTCACTTAGCTTAAGGATGACTTCATAAGACAAAAATCAGCACTAGGAGCAAGCGTGGCTAAACTGTCCATTAACGAGGACTTTCCTACAAGGCTAGCATATAGCACTAGAGGGACACCCATTATGCTATGAGCTAACTATTTTACCCTCTAACTAGCTAAGAATCTAGTTCTCTATTAGTATTATGTTAGCATATTACCTAAGGCAAAGGGCAGGAAGCTTAAGTACATCTTTAACCTACTCATCTAAGAGCCTGCTCTAGCACATAGGGCAACTAACTTCAAGACATTCCTAATCCTACGTGACAAGGTAGAAGAAATAGAGTTTAAGATAGCCTACTACTCTAAGTTTAAGGATGATCCCTAGCTGAACACATGCTCATATTATGTTAAGATCTAGATCACTAGTTAGATAGAAGTAGCAGCACTTCTCAACTATGTTAAAACCATGTAGTTAGATCCTAATTTCTCTCCTATGATGTAGATGTAGATAATTCAGACCTTAAACGTTCTCTTAGGTTACTTTCTATAGGCAAATTCAACTATAAGTACCATCTCTAGCAACAAGCACTTTTCCTTTAGTGTTAAGCCCATTAGCTTTAACCTTAGTAGAGGCCTTTCTACGTTACATAGCTACTTTTAAAGTATCTGTCTAGGGACAGGATGAATGCTTATTAACATTAACGTGAACCATGCTGTGTTTTTTTAGCTAGGATCCCTAGTTGGCCTAATTAGTACATTTGCTAGGGCTTATGGCAGAAACTTATAGCAACTAGAGAAATTTTTAAAAAAGGTTCGTGTAGAGACAACTTACCTACCTATGAAGAAAAACAGGGCTAGGCAAAAGGTCCCTTAGATTAAGACCATCATTGCCCTAGTAAACACTAATGATGGCTCTCTCCTATCTCATCCTCCTTAGGTCTCTAAGTTTGCTACAAGCCCTAAGGATGTATAGTTCTAGCTAGATAGCCCTTCTTAGAAAACTTCTATAGTACTTAGACCAAAGAAGGGAGAGATACTAACGAAGATAACTAGTGTAGGTTACATTAGCATGTATGACTTTTTCTAGAAATGCAAGCATCATATCTTAGCTTGTCTAGATTTTAAAGCTAACAATGATTAGACTACAATCTAACTATTAAAAGCCCTAAAATACTAGTTCTAAATATTAGGAACAAGGAGAATCCTATGTACATACCTACTAAATGCTACTAGGTCATGCCTAGGCAAGCTTCTATGAAGAAGTTGAGTCTAGATTAGATGGCTATAATGATCTAATTTGCATGTTAAAAGCCATTCTTAAACGCACAGTCCATTACCTTTGATAGGCCATAGGTCCTTAGCTTACTACCTACCTTAAACCCTCTTCTAGTTAGCTAGACTTATAATAAATTGTTAAGAGATACTAATATATGTAGGCCTCCTTTAGCATGAGTATTAATCTTGCTATGATTACCATTCTAGGTCACGTGCTTAGTTCACCCGTTGTTAAATACCAAGGAACCTTTATAGAAACTCCTAGGAACGGGTTTTAGAACATAAGAGTAGTTAAGTTTACCTCTAGTACAACTATTCCTACATAGACGTACCTATGGGTTAAGAGAGTAGGCAAGCCTAGCCTAGTTGAGAAGAATAATCTAGTTAAGACGATTATGACTAGCCTTAGAAATAAGATGAGGGATTGTAGTCTTAAAGTCCTAGAACTTATTACACTAGGTCCATTTATTAAACTAGACGCTATAGGCTTAACAAAAACCAACGATTAGCTAATTAAGTCTATAATGTAGTTAATTATAGTACATAAAGGTAAAGTTAGGATGGTTTTTGTCCTCTTGCCTAATATGGATGCTATAGTGTATAATAGAGTTAAATATGTAAGTAATATACTACTTAGAATTCATACTATCTACTCTCTTAACATCAAAGCTGCTAAGAAGGGAGGTAGAGATTAATATCTTGCTAATATCATGCTAAAGGTTAACTATAAGTTGCTTAGGGTAAACTAATCCCTTAATGTTACAAAGCTTAGCATCATTAGTAAAGGCAAAATGATGGTCGTTAGCATTAATGTAACACATCTGTCTCTAGGCTCCCTCTTAAACGCTCTAAGTGTTACTACTATAGTTGCTAGCATTAACAAATTTCTAGGTTAGTTCCCTTATAAGCTTAGTATTCAAAAGGGCTATAAGGAAATGGTAATAGACTTAAGCACTATGTTTAAGTCATAGCTCAACCTCTAGAGGGCTTAAAATAAGACTCTGCCTAAGAACATTCTCATCTACTAGGATGGCGTCTTAGAGGGACAATACTAGGTCCTTAAGGACACTAAGATTCCTTCTTTATGTATAGTATGTAACTTAGCATACACCTCTAATAATAGGAAGAAAGGCCTTCTAAAAATATCTGTCATTATCATTAGTAAGAGGCACTATACACGCTTCTATGTAACTAGAGAAGTTAAAGCTAACTAGTCTATAAATCCCCTTAATAGTATAGTAGTTAACTATGGAGTAACTAGCATGTAGAACTAGGATTTCTTCCTTTAAGTGCACACCTGCCTATAGGGTATAGTTAAACCTACACACTACTATGTTGTCCTTAACGAGATCTTTAGTAAAGGAGACCTAAAGAAGCCTTACCCCTTCCTAAATGCTACTAACACCCTTAAAGAACTCACGTATAATATTTGCTACCTCTTTGCCTATGCTACTAAGGCTGTTAGCATCTGCCCTCTAGCATACTATGCTAATCTAGCCTATGAGCATGTAAGGTGCTACTTAAGTAGTGTCTTTAACCTAGTTACACCTAGGGGATCTAGCATGACTAGTGGTACCTAAGTGGATGTAAATGCTATAGATGTGAAAATCCATTAAAAACTATAGAATTTAATGTTTTACATATAGTAGAAGGCAAGGATGCACCTCCATTACAACAGGGAGGTACTAAGTATAATAGTAGGTAGTTGTTAACTATATTAACATGTTATAGGTACACTAAGAATTTATGGTAGGATAGTAAGAAATGTAACACTTAGGAGAGCATGATGCATTTTGTTAGTTTGTCTTTAATAGCACTCTTCTACTAGTATCTCATTTCATATTTATCTACTAGTTTAAAATATTCTTTATACATAACGTATAAACTAACTACTTAGGTAAGAAACTAGAAGAGTAAGGAGAGTTAGGCAAGTGAAACATTAAACTAGAATGAAGTTTTTAAAGGACTCTATGAGATTTTCCTTTTACATCTATAATTAAATGAACTCATCCATCCCCTAACTCCCCTTAGCCTAAATCCTTGCTATGTAACTTATAGGGTGGTTTTACTACATAGCCTATAAATAAGAAAGCTACTTTTCTATTTAAATTAGCTAAGAGCTCTTATATATACAACACAAAGTAGTATCCCTCTAGCCTTGCCTATGCTAAGGCAACCATTTCAAGCTAATAAGACACTCTTTATAGGTAGAGGTATTTCTTACAAAGCACTTAATTTAACAGGGTATATAGAGATTGTACTAATGCCTACTAGGTCTAATTAGGCCCTGCTAATAGGATTTGTAGGCTTACTAAAGTCAAGGGGCCATGTGTCTATGAATCTACTTAATATAGTTCTAATGACATACTACTAAGAGCTAGGGTAGATCTGTAGTAGTAGTGGCTAAGAATCAGGCTTCTTAGTGTCTGTCATTCTAGGAGCTAATGTTGTCCTTCCTTCATTACCACAAAGGCATGATCCTAGAGAAAGTAGGGTGAGGTAGTCTCTTATACATAGATGCTAATGGTTAGAACGTCATCCCTAACTATGATGATCCATCTATATTATGGTTAGTAAGTAGGTAACATGCTAACCTCTATTTAGGGTCGTTAGCATTAAGACAGATTAGTTTAACTACTAGGGAATATAAGCTAAAGTGGCTAAGTTTATACTTTAGCATTAAGCTTTGTAGCTAGCTACGTTAGCTAGTTAGAGTATAGCTATTAGTAAATGGCTTTAGATCTAGCAGCTACTCATCTTGTGTAGCACCTATACATTCTCCTTCCATCTTAAAACATTACTTATCCCCTCTTATAGATTGACGTTTTAGAGGTTAAAACAGTAGGTTAAAAGATTTCCTAGGATGCTATATTTGATCTCAAAACATGCTTAATCTAGAGGAAAGACATAAACGTGCTAGAAGATGTGCTCTCTTGTTACTATGTTACATAGATACCTAACTTCATCCTTACTTGTTACAAAATGGGTATCTTTAATGATATTTAGGTATAGGACATCTAGGATGATGTAAAGGAATGGGAGTAGTAGAATTAATTACATCTAAGAGCCTTACGCTAGCTTTTAGGCAAGATAATTACTACTGCTAAAGGAAGTGGGAATGGGAAGTTGTAGTAATTTTTCCTATTATAACGTCCTAGATTAGTATTCTTAATGTGAGCTTAGCTCTTATACCCTAAGACAGAGTGCTACATGACTTACCTTTAGGTTAGATTTTACTATAGTAACTAGACCTTGCGTTATAGAAAGGTATAGACCGTCTAAGAGCCTTTGCTAACCTTTGTTAATTTTCTAAAACCCTAAACCCTTTATTGCTTCCTAATGCACCTTACTCTGTCATGCTCTGTAAAATGACAAAACTTTAAGTAGTAACTAAAAGCAATAACATGAAATAAACAAGGAACTAATCTTTTTTACATATTTCGTTAATAGCTATAAACTAATCTTATTAAGGCTATAAGAGTAATGTGATTTAGTTAGGACTAGGAAGCTAAGCTAAAACTAGGACTTCTATGAAACTGTTTAGAGATAGGCATAAATGTAGCATAGCGTCATCTTAGCAAGTGATCTAATCTATAACATTGCTATTATGACGCCTTATAGTAAAAGGGAAGCTTACTCTAACAAGTCTCTATCTATTAAGAATATCTGTTCTTGTTAACAATGGCACATTATATGCTAACTGACTTTCATGAATTCTTAGGGAACCCTTTTAGTAATCTTTTAATGTTAAAGAAGGTACTAATAGCTCCTAGTGCTAAAGGAGACAAAGAAGGTAACCCTAATGAACAGATAAAGTACAAGGGTAATTAGACCCTAGCTTAAATTAGAACTCCTCTTCATTAGCTTGCTATTAAGAGCCTAGTGCTTTAAGGAGTTCTATGAGGTATAAACCTACAACTTGTTATACTAATTCATTAATAATAGTAAAGTAGGGAGAGTAGATGATATTCTTAAATCTTCCTTTATACAATTAGAGGAGAGAGCAAAATCAATTAGGTTCTTTAATATTATTAAACTTAATCCTTACTAGAAGGGGGTTATAAGTCCTTAAACACTACGTTTGGTTTTTTCTACCATTATAGGTGCTGTGTATAAGAACTATAGGAGAATTAAAAGTAAAACCACAGATGTTGTTAATCGTCTCTAGTAATATAATTACACTTCTAAAGGCTAATGAAAAAGTTTGCTAATGATTATATTATCCTAGTTTTAACCCATTACTAGGTCTTAAGGGCTATTATACTATAAGCCTTCCTAAACTTAAGATAAGCCTAGTATCTAGTTCTTAGGACTCTCTAATTAATATACCTAAAACTCCATCTAGTAGCTAGTCCTAGACTAGTATTAACACACCTACTTTAGAAAATGTACATAATGGCTAGTTGTTAAAAGGTTCATTCGTTCATTCGTTTAAGTCTTGTAAGAGTTTTAGCTACTTAGTATTAAAATCAAGCTAGGTGGTTGTTCTCTATAGGTAATACCTAAGACTACATAGCCCTAGAAAACTACTAGGTCTCTAGTATAAGGGTAGCATGAATTTGTACTTACTCCTTTGTCTTAACTAGATGTCCTTAAATCTAAGGTTAAGGCTGTTAAAGATACCTTTAACCTTATGGATTATATATTATAATTAATGGAGCTAGATGGTTATCCTTTCTTTCTAGATGATTAGATGTAGATTGCTACTAGAGGAAATGAGGTACTAACACTAGATGAATTAGATAAAGACATGATCTCTAAGACAACAATAGCTTTAGCACTAGATCTAGTGCTAGCGCCACTAATAGATACTTGTTATCTTAAAAGCAAAGTAACAACTTACATACTATACCCTAAGAAACAAATTAGTCTAGTTCCCTTTATAAGGCTAAGAAAGCAGAGCTCTTAGAAAAACAATTCTAAGCTGCTAGAAGAGTATATTATGCTAGAAAAGAAAAGATGCGTTAACATAGGATTAACTTTTCTTAAGGCTAACTTCAACTTGTTAATTTTAAAAGCTCATATATTACTTCCTAAGATTAAGCCACATTTATCAGCTCTCTTAATACTCTACTTTAGCATTAGTAGTCCTAAGACCCTAGTAATGCTATAAGGACTTTTAAAAACATAGAGAGAATGATTAGTAGTCTAGTAATGTAGAGAAAAGCACGTTCTTTCTCTAGCTAAGAGAGTTATTGCTATTAAGTATATAGATGTAAAGGTGGCTTATTATAGCCTTTAGAAGAGATGCTATGTTTATTAGCTCTATCTTAACTGTAGTTCTAAGCATCTAAGGATATCTAATACTTTTGTTATAAATACTGTCTAAACCATGACTACATGGCATAAATCACAAATTAGCAACCTATAGAATCTTAAAATTTCACAAGTTTTAAACAGGATGTTAACCCTGTTATATCTAAACCTAAATCTAGATGATTCTAATTATAGACAAAAGAAAAATTATGCTAATGGGCTAAGGAAGTTCAGGTAGCACCTACACCTTTTAGTTAAGAGATTTAGCTATGGTATGCTAGGATTAATCCCCTTGCTAAGCAATGAGCTAACTTTCATGTAAGGTCTTAATCTTACTAATAAGGCATATGTAATACTTTGTCTATAAGATGTTGTGTAAGACTAACTAAAATCAACTATAGCATTCTACTAATCCCTAACTACATATTTAAGCACTTTGTTAATTGTCTTAATGAGAGGCTTAGAACTGTTCTACACAAAACAAGCAAAGTCATAAAGGATGTTATAGATGTAATCTTTAACAAGGAGATAGACCCTATAGATGGCTTTGCTATTAAGTGCTATAAGTAGGCATAAATTATTTAATATCTAAGAGGCTCTCCTAAGCTTCTATAATTAATCTCTAAACAGTCTTACTAATATAGTTAGCATCTTTTAATATGCTAAATAAGCCTAATTTCTAATTAGATGGGGCTAGGTAGTAAGATGCTTATTAGAAGATAAATGTTCCCTCCTATTAAATTCAAATAGTCATTTATCATTACTAGGTGTTTCATCTAAATGTATTAAGTTTTTAATAATGACACTAAGTTAACTATCTAGGTAGCTAGATATGTAGATTACTACGTTTAACTACTTTATATAGAATAATGAAAGGAATTATGATGTTGGCAATTTTTAACCCCATATAAAGCCATTTTGTTATAGCAGTTAACAAACTAGGCTATGTACTATAATAAATGCCCTTATGGCCTTTAATTGTTATAGTATGTTATAGAATCATCTTAGTAACCATAGCACTATTTCATAGACTCTAACGCTAATCTCAAATTGTAGACATAAGGGTATTTTAGAATAGCAATCTAATTTGATGCATTTAACACTATAAACGCAACCTATAGAAAGATGCTTTCTAATGATATATCATTAAACCTTAATAAGTAGCCTATTCCTCCTAGATTTAGTCTTGTAATTTTTATAACTACAGACATAAGCACTAAACCTATAAGAACAGAATATAATGGCATAACAACTATTTAATAGTCTCTATTATAGAACAACTTATAACAATGTAATGTTTTAACTATAAGCATACTAGCTAGAGATGCTTAAAGCAAGTTAGAAGGGGAACATTATAGTAGTAGTAACTCATGGACTAGTCTTTTAACTACTACATTATATACTAACGTCCTACTCCTAGATAGACATAGGAAGTAGTAAGATGTAGATGTAAGTAAGTCTAATAAAACAGAAGTAGCTCTTTTCTATGTATCCTTTCTCTTATCCTCCTTTAAGTGTTTTAGTACATCTAACAAGAAAAACCTATAGAGCTTTGCTAAGAATTATGGAAGAAATCAAGAAGGGCCTTAAAAGAAAGGTAATTGTTTCCCTCTTACTAAGCCTAGCTCTACTGTTTTAAAATCTAACGGCTCCCTCTAAGTAGATCTAGTTCTTGGCCCTAACTATTACCTTATGTACATAGCATTATAAGAACATGTATTTATAGATGCTAGTAGTAAGCATTACACTTCTACTTAGCTTAGATAACGTCAACCATTAGAGTGACTAGCATATCTAGGATGTAGCTCTTCTAGATATTAAAGTGGTCATTTTAACACACGTAGTCCTTGCTAACGCATTAACCTATAGCTTTGTTAAAATTAAGGAATTAAAGCTCATTATATATAATGAAGGTAAAGTTGTTGCTACTCTACTACATTATAACATTACTTATGCAACAGCTTACTAGTATACATGTAAGCATCCTATAAATTAGATAATGTGAGATTTCTACCATCCTATGCTTAAATCAAAGGGTCTATAGATAGTACTAAGTATATTAGGCTTAAGTGCTAGTCTATTAAAGCTAAATAGCTTAGAGTTAGTATAATCTTATATTTATGTCTTTTCACATTCTAAATTTCTATTAGAATGATTAAAGCAAACCTTAATGTAATTGTAAGAATGCTATGAGTAAATTGTTAAGAGATGCTAAGATACATATACTAACTAAAACTTCATAAAATCAAGTTCTTGCCTATTTTTGCCTTAGATGGCTTTGCTAAGAGTCATGCTTTATAGATGTTATATTAGACATACCCTAGCATCTATAGCTTGCTAAGCCCTATTATAACCATGCTAGAAGGAGCTTTTTTAGATCTAAAGATCTTAAATTAGGTCCTATATAAGAGTGAATATATTTGAAAACTCTTTGTGAAAACATGTTATGTTTATAAAGAGCTTAGATTATAGGCTATAGATTACTTTATACTAGAATTAATTAAGTAGCTTAAGACAAGCACTTATGAGGTAAGGATGAGAATGGGTCTAGTAGACCTTAAGAAAGGAAGCTTATTAAAGGACCTTGTTAGTATTCTAGAAGCTAAACCTCCTATTAATCTCACCATCTTAGCTAATTATCATAGTTAGTTCTTACCTAAAGTAGAATGCTTAATTAAGTTTCTTATTATAGAAGAGAAGGTAGGCTTCTCTAGTTTGATTTTCGTCTAATAGTAGGTAGTAGTAAGCATACTATCTTAAATCTTATTAGTCTATCCTAAGATGATGAATTGATTTAAATGTGCTAGCTTTATAGGTTTGTTAAACAATGCTAATGAAAAGCTTATTATAGGTGACCTTACTAACATAGTAGCCTAGAGCCAAGCCCTAAACAAATTCTAAGAAGGATGTAAAAATCTCATCATAACTACTAACGCTTTAGAAGAAGGCATTAATATTCCTACATGTCACTTCGTTATGTCTTATAACAACCTACCTACGTTAAAGTCTTTTGTGTAAAGGAGAGGATAGACAAGGTAGCAAGAGTTACTTTTTAGGATAATGGTTCTATAAAACGACTAGGTAGCTTTTGATGTATAGTAGCACCTTAAGGAAGAAATGGTAGTAGCTTATTAAAGTAAGTTTAGGCCCTTATAAGTATCTCCTAATTTAAATTATATAGAGGGTGGTAATAACGTTAATAATATACTTTAAGTACTATTAACTAAGTAAGATTCCATGCTCATGAAAAGCTTTATATTAACTTACACTCATTTCTAGTGCATTCATAACAGTAGATTTAGCATTAGCACATCTTTACCACTTCTATAATAAACTCCCCTAATAGCTATATGTTAATCTCTAACCTAAGTTTGTTTTTAAGGATCTTAATGGCTTGATCTAAGCTACTATATATCTTCCTAACTACCTTAATGTAACCATGTATAAGAAAACAAGGCTTAAGTTCTAGTAGAGTAAGTAGGCTACTGCTAAAGATGTAGCTCTATAGGCATACAAAATGCTTTATAATACTAGTCTTATTAATGACAATCTCCTTCTACTCTTCTACTACAAAGAGCTTAATGATGAGGCTACTAAGGACTTACCTTCCATTGCTTCTATCTTAGCACAATGTAATCTATAGATTAGGCTTATAAAGGCATAGTCATCACAAGACCTATATGAAGTAAAGGTCTTAGCTAGAGCTCTTAATAATCTAATTAAGACTAACGTTTTAATGTCATTAATTTTGCCATTAGTAGTACTACACCTCTAACCATTTAATCTCTACTAGAACTAGAATTCTAGCTTTAGGATTAGCTTATAAGAAGCAAAGTCCATCTCTACCCTATAAACTAACACCCTTTAACTTAGTAGAGCTATAATAGACCTTCTACTTTACTTAACACACATGAACAACCAGCCTTCTAGCAAGATGGATTTCGTTACTTTGTTAGTTCTAAACACTAACTCTAAGTAGCTTACTACCTAGCTAGACACTTACTAAGGGTCATAGTCTACTATAGAAGTATTAAAACCAGAACATGAAATGTTAAGTATTAGGCTGTTACAATTAGCCTTGCTTTAAAACGTTCCTTATGTGCTCTACTACTACAACCTAGCTACATCTAAGCATGTAGAGGAGCAAATGGTCATTTACACCCCTTTACTAAAGAGATGAAACTTTCTACATACACTAATGCCTAACGCACCACCTAGTAATCAAAAAGCTATAGAGGTTGCTCTATACTCATTAAGATTTGCTTTACTACTCATATCATCTTGTACATTTAATCGTCTCCTAGTAGATCTAGCACTCTTTAGTCTCTTCATTCCTACCATATTAGCAAAACTAGAGGTTGTCCTCATTGCTACTTAGCTAAGCTAAACAATCATTAAAAACGTTAAATTAAAGGAACTTAACTACATAATCACAGCCATTAGCACACCTTTAGCTTAGTAGATGAGTAACTATAAGTACTATGAATTTCTTAGGGATAGCCTTTTGAAATTCATCATTTCTACTTAGCTCTATGTAGACTACCCTAACTAGCATGAAGGTTACCTTTCTGTTTATAAGAACAGCCTAGTATATAACACCTACCTAGCTAAAGTAGCTATAGACACTAGACTAGATGTATATATTTTAACCACACCTCTCTTAACAAGGAAGTGGGTTGTATGTATAATTTTAGAGATGCTAGTAGATTTAAGCATGTCATGAGAGTTGTTGTAAAAGATTCTTACTAATGTTATTAAGGCACTTATAGGAGCTGCTTTTCTTAACTAGGTCTTATAGTAGCTTAGTTATGTATACATGTTTTTTTACCTAATATATGTTCTAACCCTATTAACTTCTAATCTATTACTTAGTATAAAGGCAAGACATGCTATGGCACTAAAAATCTAGCTACTATAGAAGAGCTTGTTAGTTATAAATTCTAGGATAGATATATATTCTTAGAGGCTCTCATGCACCCATCTTGTTAAAGAGATGAGTTTATAGAATCATACTAGTAACTTAAATTCCTTAGAGATGTAGTTCTAGATATAATAGTTGCTTCTATGCTATTTACTAACAATGCTAATCTTTCCTAAGGTAAAATGACCTAAATAAAAACCACACTCATTAATGCCTAATTCCTTACATACCTTATAATGTAACTCACTCTTATGTAAGATACTATTAACGTATACAAACCTGTTTTTAGTGTATTCTAGGAGAAACATAGAATAAAGAATCTCTATTTATAGTAATTCATGTGCCATAAGAGCCATGAGGTCACAAAGGCATAATAGGAGTGTTTAGAGTAATACTATAGTCTTTATATAAACATTCATTTCTCCTTAAGTTAAGGGAAAGCATACCTATAGGTCTTACTTACATGGTTAAATGTAGACAAATTCTTCTCTAATTTAATTAAGGCTGTGTTTAGAGCCATTTTTATCAACTTATAAGGAGACCTAGCTAAATGTATAAAATTTGTAAAGTAGCTAGGGCTGTTAGATTACCTTTACTAAATTGCCTATAATAATGATGAAGTAGATGTCATACATCTAAAAAACGTTATTAGACATCTTATAAAATCCTAGAAAGTTAATTACGTTATAGGCTATTAAAATGGTAATGACAAGATAGGATTCTTTTACATAGTTAGTATTAGTAATACTATTATAGCTACTGTTAGTAGATGTATAATGAGAGATAAGGCTACTATTAGAGCTGTAAAAAAGGCTGTTAATGTTCTTAAGATGTAAATGTACAAGCTATGTAAAAATGGCTTGGCTATTTCTTGTATTAATGCATCTAGATGTCATTATTTGTCTAAAGTTTAATATACGTGCTTTATGTAATTTTTTTTAAAAAGTAGCTTATTAGTTACTTGTTATAAGGTAAGCTAAAGATGTCTTAGAATGACCTCCCTCCTTCTCTCCATTTCTTCATTAGAATTATTTTGAAAAATGTTATAGTACATCTAACGACTCTACTAAGCACCCTATAAGTTAAGTACAAATGATTACGCTAGGCATTAAGAACTAGAAATTAGCATTACGTCCATTTACTATAAGGTACATAAGTGTTTCTTAATACTAGATGAACCTTTAGCAACACTCCTTAATTATAATGGCTTACGTTAACTAGGAATTTCCTTAAGGCGTTAATTAACAGACTACATATCTTATTATTTAGCTTTAGCTTTAAGATTTTGATTCCTATTTGTATTTGTTAAAAGGGAAAGTCTATAAGGATGAAACATTAGACAAATTAATTACGTTCTAGTTATAGAAGCAGGAACTAGAAAACTTGTCTATATTCCTCTTAGATAGGAGGATGACTTAAAGCATTATAGATGCTATGTAAACTAATTAGCTAATTTTAGGGGAGACTCTATTACAAGAAGACATTGCTATTAGAGATCGTGATATGGCCTACTAATTAACTAAGGGCATAGAAACGTCAAACGTTAACTATCTAGATTCATGCTTAAAGTTGTAACTATTAGACGATGAGCTCTTAGTGAAACTCTAGATATTATATGTCTCTAGTTTTAAGGAAACATGACAAGGTCTACTACATTAAGAACATACTAAAGATAGGTAGGCAGAGTTGTCTATATAGGTAGTAAGTAGACCTAATCCATCCTTAATCACAGCTTATTACAAAGCATGCTAAGAAGAAAAGAAGTTTTTTAAGGTTGCTTGTGTTCTATGCTATTATGAATATTACTAGGCTTGTCTAGAAGACCTATTTAGAATGGCAATAACAGATGAATTATATTTTCCTTTATGCTACTATTAGCAACAGATTCTAATAATAGCCATTCTAAGTTCTAAGCTAGTGTAAGCTTTTAAGAGGAAAAAAATCAAATTTAAAACTCTAAATAGGACCTATTGTTACTTACCAACATGTTTAGCATTCATTAATACTTAATATGTTAATGGCAAGGAAGCTACATGTCATGAGTGTAGCTTTATAACTTACACTACCTATAAAGCAGTAGCACATGTAGGAGATTGTCTAAACAATGTAGCCTTATAGCAAGTTCTAGACATAGCTTAAGAAAATAAGCAGTAGTGATGCTATTCTTGTTAGAGGCTTATAGAGCTTAATCATGGCTGTAATCATATAATGTTTATGCTTAATTCCACCTTATGTTTAACATATACTAATACTATAGCAGCTACTATTATAGTGCTTAGTTCTGTTACGTTTATAAACAAGAATGGAAGAATTACAGCTATGAATAATAGAATGAACATTGTCTACTTATTCATGTAAACTAGATTATAGATTAAGAACCTAAACCCTTGCCTACCCTAGCAAATGAGTCTTAAACGTTAGCAAATCCTCTTTAACAACTATAACAAATCTAACTACCTAAGTTAGCTTAAGCTGTAAGAAACGCTCTAGTTGCACAAACTGTTTAAAATCTCTAAGACAATCATGAATGTAACCATAGGAAATGGAGGTTTGTCCATAGCCCTTACTAATGTAAGGAATGTCATGATTCCCTAAGGCAATTCATTTTCAAATGTCATTAGTGTCATCTTTAAGCTTATAGCTAATGTAGGAGGCATAGACTCTAAAGAATAGGGGCATTACAAGCTAGACCTCTTTAGTGCTATAATTAAATTTAATGATGTTTAATTATATAGCATGATCTTAAGGGAAACCATGCCACTTATCTAATGTAGGTATGGTTAAGTTTATTTATATTGTCTTAAAGGCTTATAAGGATTAGATAGAGCCAAATTCTTACATTTCCTAACAAGTTTACAATGGAGTTAATTAATGGACCTAAATTTAAAGTACAATACTTTTAGATAATTAGTTTCTTTAGTTCTAGGTAAAAAGCTATGAGTTTCTTGCTCTAAAACATACATTTCTAACTTAGAACACCATTATGACAAACTAGACCTAGAGATTGTGGGTTATATCTTATATCCCTCCTAATGAAAAGTTTAAGAAATCATCAACTAGTCCATTAATCCCACAGCCCTTGCTATAGTATCTAGCCTTGTAACCTTTATAGAATTTCATCTTATGTAGACCCTTGCTTTGGCCTAAGAATGTTAGATGTTCCAACTTAACTCTACACTACTTTTTAAGATAATATGCAACCCTCTCTACATATAAATCATCTAGAATAGGCTTGCTTAGGAAGCTACATGCCTTATAGCATTAATGGTACACTCTTACATTATATCATTCATCCTAGTATATGTAAATAGTAATAGTAGTTTACATGCTTAGCCATCCTTTTAACTAGCATTTTTAGTTATAATAGCTAAATTAGCCCATGATACTAGTGTTGTAGGTTCACATAATATTAACATCATTGTTAAGATCATGAAAAGTAAAATTAAGGCCTTTAACTTTAAGTAAGGAGAAAACATTATTATGCATTAAGGGGAACATTAACCATGTTAGTTTCTATGCTTTTCGTTACGTTTTTCGTTATGTTATGTCTAAGGTAGTAGTAATAGTAGAATTTGGGGTTTTCTATAAGAAGAGGATTTAAAGCATATAATAATGTATTATTTATAGTAGTCTACTATTTTATTACTACAAGTTAAACTAACCTTGATTTCATCTAAGCCTATAAACATTTCTAGAGAGTATAGTAACATAAGACTAGACATATAGGTGTACCTAGGTTACCCTACCTATGTTTAGTAAGACACTGTCATAAGAGGCTATAAGCTAACTAAAAAAAATCCATGACTACTATTACTCTAGTTTAAACACAGTAGCCTAAGCCTATATGTAGTTGCTATTAACCATCCTCTATTGTCCCATTCCTATTCTATTAATGGCTTTACTTAAAGCTATTACGTAGTACAAATATAATGACTGCCTTAATGACTTAGACGTTTAGTTTCCATGTCTGTCTACATTCATTAACATTAGCTCCTACTATATAGCTCGTCTGTCATCTCTAGCTACCTAGCACATAGGATAGTGTAGCTAAACTCTTCCCATTATAAGCCTTAAAATTAATTGCTAACTTCTAGTCTAAGAGGATGGTAATATCTTATAGTAGTTAATGAATGGGCTATGTGTATAGGGTTTGAAACGCTTTATAAGTTACTAATAGCTCTATGACATACTTGTTGTTAGTACTTAAGATATTGTTTCTCAACTCTCTGTCCATTCATCATCTTGTAAGTTACTATGCATTATTTAGAGATCTTTACTTACTAGTTCATTTGCTTTAATATAGAGACTTGCCCTATTAAACTTAGCACAACCATAGCTTGATTTAGCAAGTCTTAGAAGACTTGTTAAAGTGCTAATGTAGTTTAGAGGCATAGAGTAAATACACATATTAACAATGAAGATCTACAACTACTAATATAGTATCCTCTTTTAGCATTTCACAATTTTACATTAATTAGCTACTAATAATCTTAGTCTACTTGTCATTTTTGTCTAGTTTTTATAGAGTTCCTCCTATGACACCTCTACCTCTATACTAGTTCTAATCTCTAATAAGAGCCTTCTTCCTACATATTAACTTATAATAACCCCATTCTCCTACATGTACTCCTTATATCGTTTCTTAAACATTACCTCATCATCTATCTCTTGCCCTTCTAAGTTTCACATGAGATATTACTACTTTGTAACTTCCTTAGGATAGTTGAAAAATAGAACGAGTTTAGGTTTTGCAAACTGCTTGCTACATTAGTAAAAATGTAGTACAAACTTGCTATTAGACTATTTAAGAGTATACTTACTACTTCAAATTGCCTTAGCTGTTCTAAGTTCTATAGGAACCTATCTACTAGAATCCCCCTCTTCCTCTAATCTCACAACTCTAGCTCCTCTAGCTTGGTTTTTAAAATAGGGACTAGAACCTTTCTATTAATTAGTTTCTGCTTGTTTAGCATATATGCAAGAACTACTACTTAGGGATTAGTGTTTTTCGTTCTTAATACGCCTTAGGAGATTACTAACTAAGATGTGCTATATAGGAAATTTCTTTATAAGATAGGTACTAAGAGTGCCTTTACTAGCACTAGGGGGACCTATTGTAGTTAATTAGAACCTAGAGGCTTAATATAGTTAGTAGTAGAGGATAGGAAAACCTACTAATGATGAAGATGATAGAGATTTACATGGTTATAATTCTCAAGTGTTCGTACTATACCTAGGGGACTAAAACTTAGGGGAAAAAATGAACTGTCATTAAGGTTCTTAAATGGGGGGGGGGGATAGCATGCATTATCTTCTTTTAATTAGTTTAAGCATTAGAGGTAGTAGTGTAGACAGGAATTAGCAGAAGCCTACTACATCTACATTATTATGTATAACACTCATTATAATATAGAGAATTAAATCATGTTATGTATTCTAATTCGTTTCTATAAGATAGATGCATTAGGAGTCTACATAGTAGTGTCTTGCTTATGCATAGTGTTATATAGACTAAACTACATTAGGTCTCTAAGCTAACGCTTACACTTAACAAGCCTTAATCTAGGAGCTAACTAGAGTTAGCCTACTAGTTAATCTTCTACATATTCCTATGTATTTTAACACAAAGCATTAGGCTCTACACCTTACTAAACTAACTTTATATAACCCTATGAAATCTTGTCATTAGAAATTTTCAGTCTAAGAATTACTATAAATTATAACTCTAGCCTTTATGATATCTTTGCCATGCTATCCTTAATACTATTTAGTAGCCTAATCATTACTAGCCTTATAGGTGCTTCTTATATCCTAAGCACCTACCTCTTCTACTATCTTCATTAATGCTAGCAACTAAGCCTAGCCACAACTCCTATCTTAGTTAATTACCACTTCTCCTATAAATGCAACTATATATGTAGCTTCTGCTTCTATACTAAGTAGACCTCTAGCATCCTCCTCCTTAATGACGCTAAGTGTAGAATGAAGCTCTTAAAAGAAGCTAGAATGAAGAAGCTTAATTTTGTAGGTAGTAAGCCTTTTTTATATCCCTTGTTTATGTGTAAACTTCTCTACTATAGGAAAGTAGAACTAGAAATAGAAAGCATAAGCATTGTTTCTAATAGCTTAAAGATCATAGAAAGATTCTTGTCTAAGAATGCTAAGTTCATTAACATCCTAGCTATATCCTACAACTTGTTTAACCTAAAAACAAATATCAAAATCAGAAGAGGTAGAAATGGAGAAAATGTAGAGCAACTTATGAAAGTTACTAGCTAGTGTTAACAGTTAAGCATTAGGTTCAAAATCAACACCATTATATGTAGCCTAAACTAGGATGAAAACATAATTAGTCTAATTATACAGTTCTAGCCCTTCTAGTAGAAGGTCTTCTAGTGCCTAATCATTACTAGTAAAAATGATAATGAATAGCATAAGCATAATGCACGTTCGTTTCTTATAAGCAATGAGTAGTAGATGACGTTTTGTAATAGACATAAGTAATTAAATTATTTCGTTCTAGAAAGCAATGAGGTAATGAAAGGGAGTTATTTAATTTTAGATGAGTACATGTGCTTCCTAGACAAAGGCAATAGGGAAGAGAAAGTAAGTAAGAGCATCTTAATAGTTAGTATAAGGTAGGCAATAGCCTAAGTAAGGTAGGAGCATAATGCATTCCTAAAGCAAGGTGGGTTTTATAATTAGACTAAGACAAGTAAAGCAAAGTACACCTTAAGTAGTAGTAAAGCAAAGGAACTAGAATGGTAATAGACTATTTATAGTAGTTAAGCAAGAAAAGCAAATTAAAATTTATAGATGAAATATAATAGGGAATCCTTAGGTGGGATTCTACATAGACTAGTAGCATTTAAGAATAAACTTAGTTTTAGGATAGAGTTTGCTCATCTATAAAAATGATGTAGTTACATCCTATAGCTAAGCCTATTAAAGTAGGCACTTAGTTTTCTAACTAGGCGTCTAACTAGGAATGCTTATAGGTAATTTTACATGAAAACCTTAATCTCTTAGTCTATCTTTTCCTTTAACTCCTTTAACTTTTCTTCCTCTTTATTAGCATACTTAAGGGTCCTTGTTAATTCCACCTCTCTAACTATATGTCTAAAGTTAGTTTTGTTAACGTTAACCTTAAACTTGCCGTTAATTATCTAGGACTCTTAATCTATAGCAAATTTAGTACAAGGCTTTAGAATTTTCTTAATATTAGCTCCATCTATAGAGTTACTTAAGTTCTGCCTAATAATCTCCTTTACTACATTATTATCATTAATCTCTATAAAAGCCAAGTTAATGAAATTACCACTAGTGTAGATCTTTGCCTCCTAATGTCCATTCTACTAACGAACATAAACTCCTTTTAAAAAGAGTAAACCATCTTAGTTGTAGTAGATGTCATTAGTAGTTAGCTTTCTAAGGCTCTTGTATTTGCTAAATCTTAAACCTCTGCTGTTAGAGCATAAGTAGAAGTTAGTAGCTAGTGTAACTATAAACTTATGCTCTACCTTAAGCTAATGAGTTTACACCCTGTCTAGATGGGTAGACGCAGCCCTCTTAAAGTAGTAAGAGATGTGTAGGAATATATGCTTGCTTCTAATGGATACGTTTAGCATTCTTAAGATTTTAACAGTTTAGTTAGTAGAGGTGGTAAAGGGGTCATAATAAGGTTTAGGTGACTTTTAAGACCATGCATCTATATATATACTTAGTAATCTACAACTAGAATTTATAGGTTGCCTAACATATTATGCTAGCATAATTAGATAATTCTATTCTATAAACGTAATTAGTATAAGCTTAGCCTATTGTCCTAATTTAGAGACTCTTTAGACACTCTTTAACAGTTTTATAGAGCATAGCATAGGCACATGTAGCTATAGTAGAGGTTTGTTAAAAGTAAGGGCTATGCCTATATCATCTAGCCATATCTAGGTAGGCTTGGGTTTTTTAGAAGATATTAAGTGGCTCATTATTATAGCTGTGGTTTAAATAGGTTAATTAACAAATTATAGAGTAGGGTAGGACATAGATAAGATATATAGATTTTAATGTATTAAATTAAGGAAAGACGTGTATTTAGTTAACTAATATAGTACATACTAGCTAAGTTAGCTAATTTTCTCATCTAAAGTTTAGTCTAGGGAAATAGGTTCTATAGTAGCAGAAGCTATGCTTAAGCTATTAAGATCTATACATAGCTAAAAGAAATTTAAGATATGTTAATAGCTAGTTGTTATTGCTTAAGTAATAGATTAGCATCCCCTAGTGAGTTTAAAAGTAGAAAAATAAGCTTAATGCCTATGGGTAGGTAGATTATTTACTACATTTACTAAGCTAAATCTAGGACTATCATTAACCATCCTATAGATAGTGCTTAGATAGGTTTAGCACGAACTATGTAACCTTAGTAATAAGTACAACCTAAACTAAACACTAGAAATAGTCTTGCTAACAAAGGAAAGATATAAGGAAAAGCTATAGTGTGCTTTCTATATTAGCTAAGCCATCTTAAATAACAGGTTGTATATAAAACTACATATAATTCTAGACCATTAGCTAAATTATACAATGTACAAATTAGAACTAAGTTAGAAGAATGTTTATCCTTAGGTAGAAAGTGAGTTGTTTTACATAAGGGTGTAATGTAGGGTATGTAGGAATAGTTTACGAATTTAAGACTATAAAGTAGTTTGATTTTTAAACAGCCACGAGTAACTTCACTCTATATAGCTACATTAAACATCTTTTACATCTATAGTATTCACGTAGTAACATCTATAGATTAGCACATGGCATAATTAACTAGCTATATGCAAAATTAGGATAACGTAATCCCTAACTGCCCTATTAGTTCCGTCTAGCCTATGTTAATTAGGTTTTGTAGCCCCTTACTAAGTTAAGGGGCTGTGTATTAACAGACCTACTATAGAGTGCTAGGTGGATCTATAGTGATGAGATCTAAGTCATGTAATACATTTATAATGCTTTAACAATTTGTTATGACTCTAGATTTAGCAGAGATAAGAACACCTAGTCTACGTCCATTTTTAGTAATTTTCTAAATGTTTTAGAACAAAATGGGCTTAGAATATACACAAGAGAGCTAGGGGCTAGAATTACACTTAGCTATGATTGCCGTTTTAACAGGCAAGATTAGCTAATTAGCTAATTAGCTAATCACCTACACTATAGCTAATTGACTCTTGCTAACTAATTCTCATTAGTAGTTTTAATTCCCTACACCTTTGCCTCTTTTAAACCTAAAGGCCATCTCTTAAACTTTGCTGTTTATTAGTTCATCATTAGAAACCTTTTGTTAGTTAGACTTGTCTATATTCTAGATTAGGGCAAGTATAACTTTATAGCATTATAAGAACAAGGAGTATTATGCTATTGTTAATGGGCACGTTAACGAACCCATGATCTTTTCATCCTAGTACTTCCTTTTATATATAGTAGTAAGAAACAAACTAATTGCTCTCTAATAAGGGAGACGTGCATTCATAGGTAACTAGATGTCCCTCTAAATATAAGGCCTTCTTTATAATTAAAGGTGTATAGGCATACATGAACAAGGAGGGAGTAATGGAACCTAAAGAGGTTATTAAGGCTAGAGTAGGAATGACTAGTCCATCATAGGGTAGTAATGCATACTATGCTGTTATACATGGTAAATAGTCTAGTATTACTCTATACTAGTAGTATGAATCCCTACTACTAAGCTATTGTTAAAGATTGCTTATAGTTTAGGTTATAGTAGAATAGAAGGTGCTAAGCTAAATGTTAAATAGACTCCTAGTGCTTGTTATAAGTAATTTAGAACTTGTAATTAGGTAGAAAGTTTTATTAAAGATTAGAAAGAAACTTTTACTAATGTATAGTAGAGAGTAATAATAAAAGGATTAAATTAAGGCCTTAGACCTTATGACATGAAGCTTAGCCTTAAAGGTATACTTTATAGAACTAAAGGGATAGATATATTAGATAGGTTAGGGTTAGGTAGGCTGAGTTTAAAGGGATAGTAGTAATGATGTAATCCTTTTACACCCTAACTTTTACCTTTACTATGCTAGTTTTTCTATTATTCTGTCTAGTAACCTTTGCCTTAGCTAAAATGAGATAATTACCTCTATTCCTATTGTTATAGATCTATTAAATGTAGTGTACTTCATAATAACATCACATGATGGTAGGACATTTTGAAATTAATTCTTAGAAATCAAGACTTTGCTAAATGTACATTAATATGAAGATAGATAGAATAAGGATAAGTAAGGACCTACATAATAATCATTAAAGATGAACTAAAGGTCATAGAACCTAGAGTTAGAGTTAAGTCTATTATAAAGTAATGGTATATAGAGCTTAGCTTAAAGTGTTAAGCTAAACGTCTTACTTAAGTTAAAGACAAAAGCTACACTTAGTATAAAGCAACACCTTGTACCTCCTAGCCCCCTACTAGTAGATGTATATTACACTTTACTTATTAAGGTTCATTAGCTATACATAGCCCTTAGACAAGGGGTGACTTATATAAGTGTCTTATATAGTGCATTATAATAAGTTAAGCTCTTGTAAGCAGTGTTATAAAATTTATAGATTTATGTATTAAACTTAATCTAAACCTCTATAAGCTTACTTAAAAGCCTTTTCTAAACTACTATACTCTTAAAGTTAGCTAATCCCATTATAAGCATCACCTAGTGTCTAATTACAACTACTCTAGCATACACCCTTATTAACGTAACATTCATCCTTTAGAGATCTTTTAGAAAGCCTATCTTATGGTGAACATTACATTACATAGTTATAAAGACAACAATATCTACTTTACAACCTTAAAACCCATTAATGCTAGAGACTTTAACGTTAGTAAAGTAGGAAAGGCAAGTTCTTAGGAGCTTGACTTAGTGGCTATAGGGTGTAAGCATGGTAATAAATTGATTTTCTGTTAAGTGTATAGTAGGTAGCTTGTCTTATAAGTTGGAATTTGTTGCTTTTATATAGAGAAAACTACATACTTTAAGGCAGATTTTAGCTTGTCCTTCATTGCTTTTTGATTTCCACCTAAGATCTTCTAGCATTAAGCACTCTATAAACGTCATTCTAGCCTCTTTCCCATTAGTAGTCCTAGTAGATGGCCATAGGAATTAGGATGAAGGAAGCAGCCTAGCATTATTTGAAACGCTAGTACAAAGCTTGCTTTCATAAAACCTGTTAGAGCTAAACGTGTAGATAGACTCGTGTATGTGGTACTAGGTATCTAACATTACTTTAGCAATAGAAGTAGAGCTCCTTATGCCTTCCCTAGAGGGTAAAACTCATAAATTTTGTTGCTTATATAACCTCTTAAAGAGCGAAATATCAAATCCCTATAGAACAGCATGTTTCTAAACCATAGCACCAAGTTAGACATGGTCACTAACCAAAATAGCTTTCTAACAGCCTTTGACGAGAGGAACAAGGGATGTAGGCTTGGTTTGTTAGGAGGCCTCATTGATGATGACACTGTCAAAAGACTCTAAGCAGAGAAGTCTGAGACCAGCCTAATGCATGTGGTAAACACGAGACGACACTTCCTAATCTAGTCCTAGGCTTTGTTTAAGGCGGAATGGCTAGTGTATATTTCCTTTCTAGCCATAGCGTCATAGGTATGCTTCTTTAGATCTTCTGCAACTTTTCGAACCTAGGGAAGATTAGAAGTGTGTTTGCAGTAGGATGAGATTAGAACTTACGTCTGTCGAGACACGAAGTGCAATCAGGTCCGTCGTGTCAAGTCGTTCTCCTTCCATTACATCTGCCAAATACTTCCTCATGACGTTGTCCATAGCGTTATGAGTGGGCGCCGTCACGAGGATCCTCCCGTTGCCTGGAGAAGCTTGAAGTTGTTTGATGATCTCTACAATGGTGTAGGTCTTTCCTGTTCCAGGTGGACCCCGTAAACATGTCAAGCGGTATGATAGGGATGCCTCAACTGCTGCATTCTGGCTCGCGTTTAGGTTCCCTTTCGCATTGTACTCCATTGGTAGCATTTCCGAGCCACTGGGGACCTCTGTCTGCGTTCCTAGAATCTGGTCCGAGATGCCTTTTTCTGGAGGTAACAACTGATCTGGAGGAAGTTGCAGCGTCCACTTCGCTAGCGCAGTTTTGCAGAAGTTGGGTGGGTGTTAGTACAACCTCCGGGTTGACCTCTGTCAGCTCCATATGAAAGGAGTGAGTTGAGAGATACTCTATCCTTCCGGAAGGCTCAGGGCGAGGGTTGAGGTTTGAGTCTAGAGTATCATGGATCCCACTTGGCTCAACGGCACGCTGCTGGCTTTGGTTAACATTCTCCATATAGCTAGCCTGGGCGTCTAGAACAGTAGTTGGAGGACCATCGTTTGCTAAAGTTGCATTAGCGGCAAAGTGTGATGCATAGGCAGAGGAGTATTCTCACAAAGCACTTACAGGGTATCTGAAGATCGTACAGGCTATCAGACAAGTCGGCTCTAACATCTAAAGAACCATAGGGCACAGTTTCGCTCGGGGTTTCATAGTCGTGCAGCCATTCGTCGAAGAATTTTGGACAAGTAACAACATCCTCTGCAGAGGAGAGTGCCTTTGGATCTATGCAGGGAGATAATTTGGGGCCAATACTGCACCGATTAATTAAATTCCTGCCGTTCTCTGCGGATTTATGTCAACACCTACAGAAGACGTAGCACAACTTTCGTTGTGACTGCAAAATCCTGGCCACAGTCCAACCATACAGCACCGATAATGGCACATAGTGCTAGACGTAACGTAGTAGGATCTGCTCTTGCATTTTGACGCTTATTAAGCTTCATGTGTGCCTTAATTCCAAGGAATTCTGCTCTTTCCTCCTGATGCTTCCTGCCAGTAATCGTTGTGGACGCATTATTTGCACTGCCTCTTAGGTGTCAGGACGGCACAGACAGTATCGCTCCTCAAGCATACCACGCGAAGCCCCGTCTATAAGAAGCATCTGATATCGTACAACCAGTGGAATGAGGCTGTCCCCAAGTTGGGCTGATATTCGATTGCCCTCGTATTTATGTTTTTCTTCCTCGCTCCCAACTTTACTTCCTTCAAATCCCGGCGTAATCAATGTAGTCTGTAGCAAATAGTATTCGTGAAACTCATAACCAATGCCGCTTTGCAGCCACGTGAGGAATTCTTCGTCTGTCATATCGATATAATGAGGCACCAAAATGTAGAGGACTTATTAGCGGCGTAATCACTTGGGATAGAGCTGTGATTTATATGAGCCTGGGGGCTAAGACTTTCATGACATGGAGACTTAGCACACGGCTCGTTTAAACCAATTGCAAGACGATGCAGATCTCGTTGTGAATCTGTGGAACATAGTCGTGACTCTTTTGGGCACTATCGTCCTGGTGTTTGTCGTTAGTCCCGTATTAGGCGAAGCCCCGCTCGGATTTAGGTCTCCTGGCTCAAGAAAATTTGCGGCCCGTCCCACGCACGTCACCCCGCTCTTGTACAACCAATCGTCCGTAGACATACAGCCGAAAAAAGAAACGGCGTTGTTCGGCGTTAGTAGGTGCATGGTGGAATTTCCGGATTCAGTTGTCAAACAGGCACTTTGATGAGTCCTGTTTCTTGAGTTTATTGTTAGGAGGGAGCGAGTCCAAAAGGAACAGGAGAGGAGAAAGAGTTGGAAGAGATATTGAGGATATGGCTATTACATTGGGACTTTGAGTGAAACCCGTTAGAGAAGGGAAGCTTGTTGTGGTGGGTCTTACGCAATTTGATATACTGTGGCGAAAAGTGCGATGCGTGTGGTGAGGGGCGTGGAGAGCAGTCAGGGTTGGTGGCAAAATGACCATCTAACCGGTTATACCATTGCGTACTAGCTTGTTCTAGGTTCGCGCTAAGCCTTACGTTCCTTCCGAGGTGGCCGGAAAACTACCGTGCCGAGAAATTTTTTAGAAACTTCCAAAGTGCTGAAGTAAGGAATCCTTTTCATAGCATAGAATGATAAAGTGCAGCAATATACGGTCAACCGAAAGAATTTAACGATCCGATCTGAGTCTTACCAATGGGCTGTGGTACGTTCTGCATGGGTCTTATTGGCTTTGTGACGTTGGGGAGAATTAGTGGGGTCAGCCACTGACCGTGATTCGGCATCCTGAGTCGGACTCTTTTATCATGCATATTATTAAACTGACAAGACTTACTCGAATCCCCAACTCGACACAACTTGTCGCCACCTCTTACATTCTCTAACCAATTGTGCGGCAGAACACACCGCCTTCGGATCTGTTGAGTGTGATTAGATAAAACTCGCGGTCCGCCCTGAGTGAGATCGCTCATAAGGTGCACAGGATCGGGTCACCAGGCCTTGATATGTAAGGCTCATGGGTATGCAATTACAAACTTGGCCGGACACCTGGCAGATACGCATAGCGACCTTGATCTGAAGACTCGGAAAGAGGTCCAAGACGAGATAAGACGAAGGCAGCTGCACAATATTGTTCACTGGGTGCAAAGATCTAGCCAGCGGATTGAGAAGCTCCACAAGCTCCAGCTAATTGAGAACACAGCCTTGAACCTTGAAGACAAAACAACCTACAATGTGGTCACGGACAATGCTACCCGCTGGAACTCGTCTGAGGTGATGATGGAGCGAGGCTACCTGCTTCGAAATGCACTTGACTCTCTGGTCCAGGCAGAAGTTACAGAATGGAACCACTATGAAAACCACTTGAGCAGGCCCTTGACCCCCCTCGTCTTACTCGTCTTTGTGAGCATTAAGGCAAGAACAAGGAATTATTGTCGTCGGTTGATGACGGTAGCCTGAATAACGCTTCTGAGTACTAAGTACTCCTCAGATCTTTCAAATCTTCCCCTATGTTGCTTTCACACCCCCATGTAGCAACTTCCTTGCGAGCAGTGCCTATCTAGTGCTTGAGCCTTAGTTTGTAGGCTACAGCGTACAAATTAAATCATGATTTAACCTCGCCATGCCTCAGAGCACCCGTATGTGACTTATAAGTCTCTGCTGTTTGAACCAGTGATCCCATTGAAATTTATGGCAGAAGATATATATGTTGTCTGGGCATCGGGAATACTGTGTCACTTAATACCCGACTTTAGCATTGAAGTAGTTTGTCTGAGTATTTTTATTATGTAACGCAGGGCCTAGTACTGCTCCGTTCAAGCCCCTAATTCATAGAGCCTATCCCATAGAGCCTTTCCCAAAGGTATAGCTTATAAATTGAAGCCAGTATCCCCTTTGCAACTTCTATGCCCCGATATCGTTTATCAATTTTAGAGCCTTTTCCATGTCGAATTTTTCATAGTCATGAAGCTGAACCTCCTTCTTCACGCCCCTGTTCACCATGTCCTTCAGCATAATGTCTAGGGCTCGCATCGCTCTCTCTTCAGAGCTGTGGAGTACGGTCATCATAAGGGGAATGCGAGAAAGCCTACCCCTTGTATCCGGACGAATCACAGAGAGGGAGGCTTGATAGGATTCGTGGTCGTCAGTCTCGACGTCAATGTCGAAATCGGAAGAGGGACCTTCCTTGAACCAAATTAGGGCTGCATTTGCGGCGATGTTCTCGTGGTCGGATTGGTTGGGCCTTTTGGATGCTTGAGGGTCTGGGGTTTGGGGGTTTGGCATAGTTGGCTGCTGAGGTAACATTAGCTATAGCTTAGAAGACAGGTAGGTGTATGTACAAAAGTCAGTTGAGTATAAGAGAAGATAATGCAGTAGATTGAGGTTGGATTGAGTGTGAGGTTACAGTTGGGGTGAGTGTGCGGATGAACGGAGAGGATTGAAGTTCTGTTTTAAAGTTCATGTTCGATGTGCACGCGGGCCAGTAGGAGCGTGCCACGCATCAACGAGATCATTGGCCAAAAGGCTGGAAGTGATGTGCAGTACTGTCTAACAGCATCTCTGCTTGCATTTGCTCGCGTACAGCTATTCCCGAATTAGTGTACCTCTCTTCCCAACAGCCCTGTATGATGTCGCCCCCAGCCAAATATGAAACTGTAGGAAAGTGGCCCTTGAGGAATAGCTCATCGACCATTTCATCGTAATGCCACTTTTCCTCGATGCCATGGGGTAAGGCGACGCGACTTTACGCGTCAAAATGCAATTCGAAGTATGATGTCTCAGGCACTCGCAACCATTTAGAATTTAAATCGGCATAACTCCGATACCGCTCCTGTTTTAGACGTAAGAGTCAGTGTGGTGCCACGACTCTCAACTGAGTCTGTAGAGCGGGCTACTTATATACGCGGGCTCATTAGCGGGTCTACTCAATCAACATAAACAGCACTCTGCCTACTGAAGTTTGCGCTACACAAATCTCACAACCTCCAATAAACCCAGCACAAAGCCTTACAGAGTCACTCTACGAATCCCATAAACGACTCTATATTCTATCAAACATGTCCGCCCAGAACGAAAGAGTCCAAGCCAACTGCAAAATTATTTGGGGCAAGGCAGACTACGACCTCGATCTCGAGACAGACGATTGGGTGACATATACTTATGTCGTCAGGAAGGACTTTGGATCACACTTTGGACCACCATTGACAATGACTGGAATTTGCAACTCGGAGACGCATGCTTGGGAAGAGCTAGAAATCTCCTGTACCTTGTCGTTGAGCATGTGGAAGGAAAAAAAACTTTGCCAGCGTAATTAGTTAAGTTATTAGATTTGCAAACATGCACAGAAACGATGTCGACAGCTCTGGTAACTCAGGTGCCGTCTCTCCCGATTAACCGATGAGGGTTGGGGAAATTTAATGACACATTATGTTGTTTACTCTACCAAAATGTCAACCGCTCGAGAGGATGACGCAGCAGACTTGGACCGTGGCTAATCAAATGGTGTCGCAATATCGCCCCTTTTAGCATATCAGTATTCGTGTGATACGGCGACCGGTACACAAAGGTAACCCCCACTATGCAGGGGAGGTATCGATTTCGACGCTGATGCGGCTTGTTGCGCATAACTAATTGGGTGGCCAGTCACTGGTACTCGCTCTTGCGTGCAGCCATTTACCCATACAGTCAAACCCCTGTTAAGACGATGCTTTCGGTGCAGAGAAATGTATCGTCTTATTGAGTATATCGTCTTATGAGTTGTATGTGTGCCTGCAAATTGCTTGGAATTCATCCCAGAAAATATATCGCACTAACGGAGATATCGTCATAATGAGGATCGTCTTAACAGGGTTTTGACTGTACCATCGAACTGTCTCCATTGGATGAAGGCGGGCCATTGCGCTAGATGAGATGTTTCGGACCTCAACACCCTTACGTCTGTCGAGGTGAGCGAGGGCAGAGTACAAGAGGAGATTTTTCAGGGGTTCAGTCATTCCATTATCCGAACCGGTGAACTAAACGAGTAATAGTTGCATATCCCTAAGTCGCACAACGTAGCTTGCACCCCTCCTGTCTGCATTACCGTATTAGCGCCTCGAAATGAAGATACATCATAGCATCTTTCACGGCATGGATTTTCGCCGTCGTTATGGCTTCTCGGCTTTGATGCCCAGGAGGTCAGCTCGCAGATTCAGATCCGTCTGTGGATTACGATTACCTTCGCCTTCGCTCCTTTAGGTGATAATGCAACTCGGTCCTTGTCGCAACCTCTGTTTTCCTTGTTTACGCAGGAGAAAGCTTGTTGAAGTGCTTTCGGAGCTTCGGCATTAACCTCACATCATGTGTGCAGTACAGCGCTATCTACGCTAGTGGTATCGCTTTGAACACTTCGTATGAGTCGAGTTCGGGACGAGCAGCCGCCTACCTTTGTCTTTCCCTCTGCCCATCGTCACCCCTCAGATGCTGTCATAGCTAGGTCTCTATCAATACATCTTGGCCAGTCCGTTAACAGAGTACGTCTGCGTTGCGATCTCCATGAGCTGGGCGCCCTTTAGACACGCTAGATTGACACCGAAGTGGCTAACAGAATTGTTAGACTGAGCCAATTTTTCTTTACTTTTGCACTCACGCTACACTTTATCATCATAAGCGCATGGTGCAGTGGCAGATTATGGCTGAACTAAAAGGCAATACTCTGACCAGCGATCCTTACGGGGATGACCATACGAAACGCCGAGCGTTGGCGGAACCTGACCTCTTGGGGAGCGGGGCTGCGATCACAAAACGACGCAAGAAAATACCAGCCATAATAAATCCAACCAACACACCAAATAACTCACCTCTCATCTCAAGCAGTCTCAAATCATCCGTCCTCACAATACCGCATTCCACTGATACCATTCACCAGCTCAACTCAAAATTAACCGCGATAGTAGAAGTGATCGTGGCGGGCAAGAGCATCGCTTTGGCAACAGCATTTTCAGCAGCCCCCGTACAAGAAAGAACCGCAGCTAAGGCAGCTGCAGCTCAGATGACTCCAGTGGAAAAGGACGCTTGGACAGCATTCACTGACGGAACCTGCCATCTTCCTGAAATAGATTGGGACAAGAATCTTGCGCCTGCGCCCACGTCTTTAAAGTCCCTCAAAATCGCACGTCGCCGTGCAGAAGCTTTAAATCAACTATACACAACTGACCGAGCACATGAAGGCCATATTGTCTGGATAATACAAAATCGAATTGAATTTCTACCTCTTATCAAGGCTATGGCTCGTGTTATTGGATCAGAAAGAGATCTTGTTGGTGGACGTGATGGATGGAGCCCAACTGAGTGTGCAGATTTGCAGTCAATAAACAAAATACTGTCTACGTCGCAACAGATCTGTCAAAGACGTGGTAAAAGGGTGCTCTCATCTGATATCCCTGGGGCTATGAATGCACTCCAAATCAAGCGGTGCCAGCTTCAAGCATCGACATCAAAATAAACAACAATAATTTTCATGGAAACTCTGAAACACGAACGAACTGGAGGCATATTTAGACGGAAAACCGCTTCGTAGTAATAATTCGGCTGCTTTCCGTACCTGATGACCCTTCGAAGCAGAATCCGAGTTACAGGGGCACATCGTCAAACACCCTACAATGGAGGGGCAGGACCAGGGAGGGAGACGGGAACGCGAAGATTCGAGATGGCTTGAGGACTGTAGTGGGATATGGATAGCTGAAGAGACGAAATATCGGAGAGCTTTATACTACAGTGCGTTTTCAACCTTGGGTATCTCTCCTGCTGCCTCGCGACAGCAAGGCCTCTGAAATATCGATAAATCAAAAACTCTTGTACAATGACTTACCTCCGCTAACCGCTTTCGTAATTCGTTGGGTTAATAGGAGCTCCGCTACCCTATCATGTCAATAACGACATCAACCAGGCCCATACAGTGCTATATTGAACAGGTTCAGTCATGCCTCTGACTTCTAATTTTATCATATTTAAAACAATAAGCATAAGACGACTGGGCCTCGCGTCCCCTCATATTACCATCGCGTGTACCCTTGGCGTTGCCAAATCTCACCCTCCTCAGAGATGTGACCGCAGGTTGAAACTATGAGCTAGAGAGTCGAGATGTTGCTAGAGAGATTGACTACCAAACGATCGGTCACACTCGTCGCAATCAAAATGACACCTAAGGAGTTAATATGCAGGGCCAGAGATTGCTGACTGCCAGACAGCTCTTAAAGTACATGGCAATATTAGGTGAGTGTTGAATAGAGATTTCACGTCTGATTGCAAAATTACTGTTGAGCACCGTCGCCCTCTCAGATCCGATGTAATTTAAAGTTTAGCGGAGATTCTAATATGTAACCATACTGACATAATCAACTTTAGAGCTTGACAACCAGTACTGGAAAGACAAAGAGTTCCTGCTAGATTTATCTCCTCTCTGCGGAGTCTTATTTTGCGCTCAAGCCCTTCACCGTGACCTGATAAAAATATAATAACTCGATATGCACTACTATTCAACTCATTTTCTTAAAACTATCGACATACAGAGAACAGACTGTTTATATAGAATGTAGACTGTGCCAACACTGCCACGGTACTACCTCAACTCTGCCACCATGACCAACACGTTGGTTGATTGAAGCTCATGATATCTAGCTCAACAGCTACGACCCTGAATTTCCAGCATGATCCTTTATCCTTAGTCCTCCAAAAAATCTCCTATTTCAACTTCTGCATTATTGTACATGGTGGCACGCTCACTTTTCAAATCTTCTTCTACGCGACCGAAGAAGGGATGAGTCGCTGTTAGATTTTTTGCTTGGCATATATAACCCATCGGCGTGTGAACGAAATCTTGCCCCCTCTGTTTCAGCGAGAGCCATCCTGAAGGAATGTTAACGGTTTGCTTGTAAAACTCTGGCATAGAGCTGCTATGCTCTCTTCTATCGAGCTCAACTCGACAAGAGACAGCATTCCCTCAGACTTTCTGTCCTATCCTATCCTATCCTGTACCGTCATTCCATGAGCGCTCCAGCCCTAAAGTGAGGTTTCTTTGTGTTCTGACTGGTTTGCCCCGGTTTTTATGTGGGTCCTCACTTCTTCTTATTTCGGCTACTATTCCGTGCCGACATGATCGACACAGGGGTTCGCGTCGTCGCGCGTGCACGTGCCACATTATATGGAGTCATAACCGCGGCCAATCTAGGCCCAACTTGAGCCTGGTTAGATGCGCCCGGCATTACATTTATCCGAATTTCGGGTTGGCTTAGCTTTGTCAACCGATTCCTCGTTTCTTTACATCTTAACTACCTGTCATGGAATCGCATGTAATATCAATCGCAACAAGGTAGTACTATACCAGAATGACCACAGTCACTGCCGCAGACCGTGTGTTGGCATGGAATATTCGGTTCCTAGAATGTCCGCCAAAGTCTGATCGCGTTGAGTTACGCTTAATAATTATTGGAAGACTCTTCTATAGCATGTCGCGGACGCTTAATGGGAGTTCTGTCACTCATGAAATAAAATTCTTGTTTTAATTTTTGGATGATTATAACAAAAAAATAGTTCACCTCAGTGTTCGGCACGGATACCAATATACCCTTGGTATCCGGGTATATACCCGAGTATATACCCTACCCGTCGATATTTTAGAGTACCTGGTGTATCCGGGTATATACCCGGGTATATGCCAAGAATAGCCAAGCTGTTGCCAAGGCTTCATTTCTTGACGTCGTCGTATATCGTGAGACCTGTATGAATGCTGTAATATCCTCATAATGAGTGACTCTTCGCTCTCTGAGCTCGAGGGCG
>KV454721.1:7717-62532 GCA_001662585.1 Pseudogymnoascus sp. WSF 3629
AGCAAGCTCTATGGTCTGATATCATTATTCCTACTTCTATAAAGCAAGTAACACTAGGGCTTGTAGCTAGAGAGGCTTCTACAAGTGCACAGGTTAGAATATCATGTCAATGTAAGGGTCAATGTAGTACAAAGAGGTGCCGTTGCTATAAGGAAGCAATGGAGTGTAGTATACACTGTCATAATGATGACCATGACTGTGGGAATTTATCGGGTCTAGCTACTCGTACAGAAATAGCTTTAGTTGAGAGGCCACAGAGGAAGCAGGCAAGAGCAGACACAGTAGGTAATACTATATAGTTCAGTTGATTGATTACCCCTACTTACGGTTGGGCCGGCCGATTCGCGAGCTGCAAAACTCGCGGTTGGGCCGGCCTACTCGCGAACTGGCAAAACTCGTGGTTGGGCCGGAACATATACGATCCGCTTACTTATTAAGTACGTTAAGTTACAATATTGATTGCTTATATAAGCCGAGTTGAGCATTTCGGCATTAGAGGCCGGTTCGACACGAATAAAGGGAGCTAAAGTCAGAATATGATATAAACCAGTCACAATGCTCTAAGAGAATGACAAATCCCAGGAATATTACGAGTGATTAATGATCTCTTTTGGATTTTGAGTTTTCTATATCCTTAAAAAGTTAGCTAATGCTAGTGTTTAGGATAAATATACACTAGCCCGGAATCTTGCTTACACACAAATGCTTTATTCATGTTTCGTACATTCCTGTCACGGCCAAGGAATTACACCTCTGTAAGCCACTATTTAAAGCTCCGAGGTTTCCCAGCTAGAAATTTCAGAAGTGTTATTTATGCTATGAAAATATATCTTGTCGTACACTCCTTGTCTGCTTCTACTTCTTGTTAAATCCAGGGAGGGCTATGTCCCAAAAGGCTCTTTTACTTCGCAAGGTGGGCACTTCACTAGTTCTGGGTGATCGCCCGATTCCTCAACCCGGTCAGAATCGGTTGTTGGTCAAGGTTCTCGTCGCTGGACGTGAGTTTGACAAGTGATCCTGCGGAGGCGCACCGATGCTAACCCTCACCTTCTAGTCAACCCCCATGATCAGAGAACTCGCGACGCCGGCCTCTTCGTCACGAGCCTGCCTTATGTTCTTGCTAGTGATCTAGTCGGTGAAGTCGTGACCGTAGGCAGAGGGGAGCATTCTACGAAATTTGTC
Source organism: Pseudogymnoascus sp. WSF 3629 (assembly GCA_001662585.1). Classification (NCBI taxonomy): domain Eukaryota; kingdom Fungi; phylum Ascomycota; class Leotiomycetes; order Thelebolales; family Thelebolaceae; genus Pseudogymnoascus; species Pseudogymnoascus sp. WSF 3629. The sequence continues at coordinate 8,900 of KV454721.1, forward strand.
GTTGGCGATCATGTCTTTGGGCATACATTCGTCAAGGATGGTGATGCCAATGACTTTAATGGTCTTCAGCAATACGCTCTTGCGGACGCACGATTCGTTGCCAAAGTGGCGGATACCGGTTTGGCCGATGATGAAGCATCAACAATACCAGTCATCGTGTTGGCTGGGTTCATTGCTCTCTTCTCCAGCTCTGGTCTTGGCCTTCCTCCGCCGTTCTCGCCGGAGGCAGGCTCCTTCAACTTCGCGGCCACCACTCTTCTAGTTGTCGGAGGCGGCTCTAACACTGGAAGGGCTACAATTGAGCGGGCAAGGTTGGCAGGAATTGGACGAGTTATTGCAGTTGCCGGGCTTCACAATGAGGCCGAGCTCAAAGCCCGGGGGGCTTCCCATGTGATAGACCGGCACACCGCCGATGCGTTGGAACAAGTCCGCGCTATCACTGGGGATGACTTGATCTATGCGATTGACACGGTGAATACTGGTCAGGAACAGGAGCTTGGCGTTGCTGCACTTTCAAACTCGAAGCGAGGCACACTCATCACGCTCCGTCGAGCTGACGGAGAATTTGATCCTGACCGCATTGGCACGAAGACGGCGGGCTACGAGCGTAGGCTGGTGATGGGCATCTCACCAGTACATCAGGAAGTAACGGTGGGCTTTTGGAGGGAGGTCCCTGCGTGGCTTAAAGATGGGAAGATTAAGCCAAGCAATTATAAGGTTGTGAAAGGTTTGGACGCTGATGCCATAAACGAGGCTCTGGATAGTTACCGGGACGGGAAGGTAGAAAAGACCAATATCCACCCATGGGAGTAAGGAGTTTGCATGTAGTAAGGCACAAGTTCTCATATTCCCACATCGAGTATGATGTGAATCTGCAGATCCTACGAGAATTGTCCTTGAAGCGGAGTTTACTTATCCACTCTCTTTCTTCAGTCTTCATTATATTCTTTTCGAGCAATTCATCTTCAGTCCTCAGCGACGTGTAAATCATGGGAGTTGCAAAGCTGAGATGATGTTGGTAGTGATTGTGATGACCAGCCACAAATTGATGAGGCTACTGTCAAGCCCCACCACAGGCGCCGAAGTGCCTTGTCCTTACTCACAGGCACACGCTTGAGGAGCACAAGCATTATGGCGAACGAATAACGAACAAAGATTCCTTCTCAATTGCTTTAAGTTTCCGAAGCGCGTCGCGCTCCGCAATCAGACGACTTAATCTCCAATTTGGTAGCGCAAGACGAATAGAACAATTTGAACTTCATCGAATGTATAGTTTGTTTCCACTGTACTAGACTATCTAACTTGGCATCTTCTAAAGACGTAGCAGCAACTGACAAGAGGAAATCAGGTAGAAACAGTGATAAGAACCTCATCATTCCTGCTACTTCTGTCCAAGGCAGCCTACTGATCGTCTGTCAGCCCCACCATCTTCAACGAATCTTTCCAGAGCCGAGCCTCTTTCTCGGGATCATAAGCATGCCCTGCAAACCCTACACCAGTGATCTCGTGATTGTCGTTTCCACGGGTTGTTTTGCCGCACTCAGCAAGATATTCTCCACCCTTCTTCTCCCATTCCTGCCCAATCGCAGCCCACACCGTCGTTGCAGCGCCCTGCTCTGGTGACTTCATCATTTTGTAGGCCTTTTCGTCCTTTTTCAACGTTTCGACCATAGCAGGGTCCATATGCTGCATCAATGCCGTCGCAATCATGCCAGGATGCACACTATTAGCGTGAAGTCCTCGCGATCCGTAGCGCCGCTCGATCTCATTGGTCATGAAGATGTTGGCGGTCTTTGATTGTCCATATGAAACCCAGTCATTATATTCAATTTTCTTAAAATTGTAGTCGCCTGATTCATTGATCGAGGCGACGTGATGGGCAGAAGAAGAGAGGTTCACAACTCGAGATGAGAACTCAGCGCTGGTGCTGGCGAGGAGAGCTGGCTTCAAGAGCTCAAAGAGCAGAAAATGGGCGAGGTGGTTAACTCCAAACTGCATTTCAAAGCCGTCTTTCGTGTACTCCAACTTGGGCAGAGCCATGATACCGGCGTTGTTGACAAGGACGTTGACTTGGTTGTTCGACTTCTGGAGAATGGCTTTCGCGGCGGCACGCACACTGCTCAAGGAAGTATTGTCCATCTCAACGAGTTCAATACGCCCTGGTTCGAGGATCCCGTCCAGAGCAGTCTTGGCTTTGTTCAGGTCTCGTGCCGTCAACAACAGTCTTGCTCCAGTCAAAGACAGAGCGCGAGCTGTCTCGATCCCTATTCCAGACGAAGTGCCTGTGATGACGATAACCTTCCCGGCTAGCTTGCCCTCTACTCCTTCGTCCTTGATAATCTGAAGGGCTGTCGGACGAGCGTCTCCCGGGCCACTAGGATTCAAATGAGCTTCTGCGTATCGGGACATCGTGATTGAATAAGGAACTTGGCAAATTTGGAACTGGGTAATGGTTGAATGAAAACGTTTCTGATAAGTCTTTGGTTTCAGCTTTCGGGAGCATAGGTGAACTATTTATCTTTCTATTTGTTGCATCAGACCTTTAGAATTGTTCGGAGCTGTTGTCTCTGTCACCAATATTCGGACCATGAAATGTCCCAAGTGTAGCGCTATGTTTGGCCCTAATGAACTTACCAGAGCTGACCATCTGTCGCTTGATTTTTAGAGTTTAACATATCCTTATAACAAGGAGAACGAATCAAGAGATTAAGCTAGCATTGGGCTCTAGGCTTGGCCTGATATCCTAATAGCGTGACTAGTATGGTGTAGACGTGTGGCATTTTTGAGTTGCACTACCGCGCGCCAATCCGAACTGCAGCCTAAGAAAGTCCGATTGCTTTGAAATGTGGAATGTGATTTGTACACACGGGACTAGACACTCCGTCCGTTCGGGAATTGAAGGCATTTCCACCGCGGCCCACTAAGGATCATATGCCGAGTCTGGAATCCACGCTAGCTTAGTTCCCTTAATTTGTGTCGCTCACTATAAGGATATTAGTTTGCACATCTCTCCGCCTCCGATTTCGACTACAGCTTAAGAAAGTCCGATTGCTTTGAAATGTGGAATGTGATTTGTAAACACGGGACTAGGCACTCCGTCCCCTCAGCCTGAACCACAACTACAGGGGCTAGACGAGCCACCTACGGCAAGTCAAAACGACCCGATTGCACAACTCCTCACAGAGCAGGAAATCAAGCGAGCAATTTTCAGTTCAAACCCAAGAAAAGCGCCAGGACTAGATGACATACCATTCCGAGTCTGGCAGGAGTTATGGCCAGTCATCCAACACTGGATCGTTCATCTCTATAGGTGTTCAGTACACTTTGGACACCTCCCTAAACTGTGGACAGAAGCGAAGATTATAGTCATTCCAAAACCTGGAAAGCCAGACTATTCAATCCCAAAAGCGCATCGGCCAATCTCACTTCTACGCACACTTAGCAAAGGACTGGAGAAGGCAGTCGCACTACGCATCTCTGAGTACTTAGAGCGCACAGGGAAAATAGCCCCCACCCAGTTTGGAGTGCGCCCAAGGCGGTCAACAGACCAGGCCCTTACAATCCTTGTGGAAAAGGTGTATGACGCGTGGAGAGCAGCTAAGGTCCTTTCTCTCGTCACCTTTGATGTACAAGGAGCCTACAACGGGGTCAACAAGGACGTGCTTAAGGTACGGCTAGAACAAGCTGCAATCCCCAAACACCTTGTCCGATGGATATACAGCTTTTGCAGCAACAGAAGTGCAAGCATATCATTCGGCTCCTTCCAGTCAGAAGCAGCACCCATCGACCAGCCTGGGCTGCCCCAAGGCTCCCCCCTATCCCCAATACTGTACATCCTCTACAACAGCAATCTCCTTACTGGCAAGATCAATAGCACAGGCGGGGACATAGGCTTTGTTGATGATTACACGGCTTAGGTAGTAGGACCTACAGCAGAACAAAACACTCAATGGATTCAGACAACAATCCTCCCTCGAGTGACACAGTGGGAACGAGAAAATGGCGCAACTTTTGAGGCCGATAAAACTCAATTCATCCACTTCACACGAAATCGTCTACAGAACCAGAGACCGCACCTACCACTGGTGATGAACGGAGTGGAAATCGCAACTCGACCTGTGTGCAAGATATTAGGGGCCCATCTAGATGAACAACTCCGCATGAAAGACCACATTAACAAAGCTGCAGCCAAGGCAACGGTTCAGGCAACAGCTCTGTCGACACTCCGAGGGCTTCGACCACAAGCAATGAGACAGGTCTATCTATCAACAGTTGGGACAAAACTAGACTATGCAGCCCCGATCTGGTTTCAGATCGCTGGTGGCGGAGCAACTCACCGAATGGTCAATTCAGTGCAACGAATAGGCAGCCGAGCCATCACAGGAGCATTTAAAACAACAGCTACAGCGGTGATTGAGTCGGAAGCTGGACTGCCACCAGCTGCACACCGCCTGCAATCGAGAGTAATGCAATACGTCGTCAATTTGCATACCTTAGAGAAGAACCATCCTTGGTGGGCGGTACACCAACGGGCCCAGCAATATAACCGACGTTTTCAATCACCAATGAGACAACTCCTCCAGCACTTCCAGCCCGTCCTACAGGGTGACAGCAAAGCAAAGATTGAAACCATCAAAGCCTTTATGTACCCGCCAAACCGACCAATGAATGGCATCAACTTTGTCATCAAGGAAGACCGGGAACTGGCAGGAATTGAGGCGGAACGCACTTCACTAGCGATCTTTACAGACGGCTCCGCGCGGAATGGGTTGATCGGGGTCGGGGCCACATGGCAGTCAAGTGAACTGCGGTTGACGGGAGCACACCATCACTTTGAACATGTAGTACAAGAAGATGATTGGACAGGGTGTTGGGAGACAATATCATCCACGGCTGACAACAACGGGTATGCGGCGGAGCTATTGGCAATCCTCAAAGCGCTTCAAACCTTGAACACGCAAGCCACTCAAGGACGGCCACAAGAAATCGCTATCCTCTCAGACTGCAAGTCAGCACTTATCTCAATCCAGAAGCCTAGATACCAAAGTGGGCAGTACATTCTAAAGCAGATCTGGAGGGTAGCGGCCCAGCTCCGCAAACAAGGCACCTACATCACTCTGCAGTGGACTCCAACACATGAGGGAGTTATCGGAAATGAGAAGGCACACAAATGGGCCCAGACGGCAACTAAGAAAAGTGCGCAACCAGCTGGAAGTATGTTCCGGCAATTGAAATCTAGAACACTGCAAGCAGGTCGACAGTTAGTCCAAGGCCAAACCATAGATAAGTTTGATAGCATGAGATTTGGACGTTTTACCGGCAACCTTGACCAAGCACTACCAGGGACACACATGCGAGCAATCTACAACCGACTTCGAGCTTCTGAGGCAAGGATCCTTGTTTAGCTTAGAACCAATCACTCACCCTTAAACGAATACTTGCACAGTATTGGAGTAAGGGACTCTGGAACATGCTCATGTGGAATGGCAGTAGAGACAGCACAACACTTCCTCTTTGAATGCCGAAACTGGACGCAAGATAGAGAGGAGTTGAGGGCCGCAATGGGAGAGAGATGGGCTGACCTGTCCTACGCACTAGGCGGGTGGAGTGGACGGAGGAGCCGCATAACAGAAGCCGAGGTTGACGGACCAAGACACACATGGAAACCAATCATCCAAGTCATCAAGGCAGTCATCAAATTCGCGAAATCTACACAGCGGTTTCACCCAAAGGCACTTGTAGAACAGGAAGGGGATGGCCAGAGACAGTAGAGGATGGTCGATGGCAACCACAGTTAGGCTTGACCTGCTGTGTTTGAACTGGAGCAACGGCACACCCCGGAAAAATTTGGTTAGCTTATAGCCTTAGTCGCGAGAAGCTTACATAGTAAATCAATCAATCAATCAATCAATCAATCATTACAGTTAGGATAGGATAGGATAGGATAGGGCCCTTAGCTTCCATATTCTGGTGGGTTTCTGGAATGCGGCGCATTCCAAGTTCAAGTCGATCTGTAATGACTAATCGCAAAATGATCGATTACTCACATTCCATTTCAAATCAATCTTTGATAACTAATCACAAAATGACCGATTACTCGCGGTCCAAGTTTAAATCGATCTTTAATAACTAATCGTCGTGACCAACCTTGCGCTTCGCTTAAGGTTGGAGTAAGCAATACGCGTCACCCCAAAATGAGAGGAAGCAATACGCGCCAACTCGTAACGTGCATATGCTCACCGCTACTCTATAACAAAACTTCTACCATAGCTACACATAGTATTTTATATAGTAATTCTATGTAATTCATTTAATGGAAGGGACTCCTCTATCAGATGCCCGTGAGTGGCTAGCAGAGAACCCCTCTGAATCTATATCAACTGCTAGTCGGATTTTCAAAGTTCCTAGATCATCAATACAGTCAAGCATCACCCGCCATGCGCAACAGCTACCCTGCCGAGGTGGTAAGAATAAGGTGCTCTCTACTGCACAAACAGAGGCCCTTAAGAAGTGGATTCTTGAGCAGTATCACCTAGGCCTAGGAGCTACTAGAAATATGATATTTACTGCAGTCTGTAGGCTCCAGAGCTCACAGAAGCCACCGTCACAGAGCTGGCTCACAAAATATATACGGAATGAGCTTCACGAATACGACTTTATTACTACGAAGCCAATTGCACAACAGCGTACAACAGCTCAAGATGAGCGTTTAATTACAACTTGGTTTCAAGACTACTTTGAGTTTATACTAGAGCGTGGTATAAAGCCAGAGTCAATTTAGAATATGGACGAAACAGGCTTTAGAATTGGAATTCCAGGAGGTGAAAAGGTTATAGTACCACGAACAGCAAAGGAGCTCTATACTCTAAGCCTTGAAAACCGTACGTCTATTACTATCCTAGAAGCTGTGTCTACAGTAGGAAAAGTCATACCACTAGTACTTGTTATTCTAGGCAAAATACATATAGATTCTTAGTACCATACCAACCTCGAAGGCACGGAGCTAGTACTACTCTCTGACACGGGATTTTCAAACAGCTAGCTTGCTCTCTGGTAGCTACAGCACTTTATAGAGCATACAGCTCCACATGAGGAGCCAAAGGTTCTATTACTCGACTCTCATGTGAGCCATACGAGCGATGACTTTGTCATTGCAGCAGAAGAACACAACATTGTTATATATACATTTCCCTCACATCTTACACACGTTTTATAGCCACTGGACGTGGGAGTGTTCTAGCCGTATAAGCACTAGCATCGAGTAGCTGTGCTTACTGCCATACGAGATATGGACATTACCTACGACCTACAATCCTTCATGAGAGATCTTACGCACATTCGTGAGCAGACTTTTAAGGAGTCTACTATAATATCAGCTTTCTAGAAAGCTGGTATTTGGCCTATAAGCTGTAATACAGCCCTCACGAAACTACGCACCTACTCACAGCCTACGCCTACGCCTACGCCTACTACCCTACCAATCCAGGTTTCTACCCCTAAACCCTCAACTTTTAGGGGGGTAGAAGAGGGGCTACAGCACTGGAAAACCCGTGTTCCGGAGGGCTTTAGTAGCCCCTCAAAAGAGAGCTATAGGAACTGGCTTACTGGAACAGAAGAGGTCGTAGCCTCAGGCCAGCTCCTAGAGCTCGACCTACAGGCTGTTCGGCGCCAGGCTGACGATTCGAGGAAGCGGGCAAGCCGAAGCCGGGCCCGGCTCCAGTTTGGAGGTGAGCTTCGGGCTACTGAGGCTCACGAGCTTCGGGCCCAGAAAGCTGAGCTTCAGGCCCAGAAGCTCGCAGCTAAAGAAACCCGGATAGCCCGCCAGGCTAGAAACCAGGTTAAGAACCAGCTTAAAAGAGCTGGAATTGATGCCCGGAATGAAGAGCGAGCCCGGAAGAAGATGTTGGCCCAATTATACGAAGAGGGTCTTCCAATTCCTCCGGAGCTCGAGCTCCCAATTCCAGACCCAGAAGCCCCTCAAATCGAGAGCAAGCGTGGTGAGAGCGAGCGTGGGAGTGAGTGTGGGAGTGAGCGTGGGAGTGAGTGGGAGTAAGGAAGTGATAATTTTGTAGAATGGCTTATTTAGGTATTTTTACATACAAATTACTATGGATGGGTACTTACGGTCGCAATTTGAGTTGGCGCGTATTGCTTCCTCTCATTTTGGGGTGACGCGTATTGCTTACTCCAACCTTAAGCGAAGCGCAAGGTTGGTCACGACGATTAATCACAAATTAATCGATTACTCGCAGCAGGTTGCCCAACGTTCTGTTAGGTTGCCTCTTCCTTGCCTAGGTCGGCACAAATGCGACGATACGTCACACTTGCCGTGTGTTAGGCTATCTTTTTGTTACCCCGCACAAAAACAGAGCTAAGGCTTCGGATATATTCGCACGCCATGAACAGCTACCCCATTTCCTGATTCAGCATGCCTACGCTAGTCCTAGAGGTTTGGGCCGTCATAAGTTACATGCTAGATTTTCTAGAACTGAATATGACATCAATTAACTCAGGGCCCGAGAACTCCTGTGCTTGGGCTACATACGTCACCTTAGGTGGCGAATTGCTACGCCTAGTGGAACTCTGTCATTGTATAAGACGAGCCAGGCCCTTCGCTCACGAAGAACAAACAACATCGCAATAACGAACTCCCAAGAGCCCAGGTATACGGTCCATTACCGCCAAACGCCAAATGTCTACGATCAAGAACACCGTCTACCGCGGCATGGATGGTAAAGTCCGACAAACCACCTTCGATATGCCTTCCGAGCTTGGTCCCCACGAAGTCCTTGTCAAGATCACTCATTCTGGATTATGTGGTACTGATATACACGGTATCGCGCATGGTATTGCACTTGGCCACGAGGGAGTAGGTATAGTTACGGCAGTTGGGAGCAGCGTAACAAGTTACAAGGTCGGCGATAGAGCTGGCGGTGGATTCCTTCGAAACGTACGTTTAAGCCCTTCCCCACTATCCAATTCGAAAGTTGATGTTGCTGACGGAACACATGTCATAGAGCTGTGGCAACTGCAAATATTGTTTGTCTGGTCGAGAAATCTGGTGTCTGGATCGAAATATCTTTCTCTTCGCCGATTTCAATACGGGCACATTCAGCGACTATTATATTGGCCTCGATAAATTCATCTATCATATTCCGGACTCAATAGCATCGGAGCATGCTGCCCCCCTTCAATGTGCGGGTGCTACGGTTTACAGTGCTCTTATCGATAATCTGGAGCCAGGAGATCGCGTGGGCATTGTCGGGATGGGTGGATTGGGCCATCTGGCTGTACAGTTCGCCAACAAGCTCGGCGCAGAGACTGTAGTGTTCTCAACGAGCAGGAATAAAGAAGCCGAGGCTAGAGGCTTTGGTGCATCTGAATTCGTGCTTTTAAGTGAGCTAGAAAAGGTCCAGAAGCCGGTTGATGTGGTACTGATTGCCGGGTCTCAATACCCCGACTGGTTTAAGTAAGTAATCCTTTGGATGATGCGAGATATTCAAAAGATAAGTCGCTAATGGAAATCAATAAAGATTTTTGCTCAATAACGTGGTAGCCAGACGAGCTAGAATTATCCCTCTTAATGCACCCCCGTCCACTATTGAACTTCCGTAAGTCTTTCGGTTCCAAAAGCCTAGATTGAGATCCTAAATATATACTCCAGAGCAGAAAGTATATTTTGGCAAGGATACGATGTCGTATCAAGCCTTGTATCATCTCCCAAGACGCACATCGAGATGCTTAACTTCGCTGGCCACCATGGTATCAAGCCCGTTATTGAGACGTTTGATATGAGCGAAGCAGGGATAGCACAAGCTTTCGAGAAAATGGAGAATGGAACTATTAGATACAGGGGAGTTTTGGTGAACGCGGAGAAGCCACTTCCTTGATTAATGGCGAGTACAATGCCTGGAAACATATGAACGAGCAAGTAATATTTTTTAATGCTTTAATATTCAGTTGAAGTCAATTAAAAGTTTTCTCATTGGCTAGTTCAGCCTTGGAAATGGGATATTGGCAATGCATTTCTGACTGCTTAAACACCTAACATGTACTGTACATTACAATAAACAGAAGGGCCACTCTTTTAGATGGCCCGGTGCAGCATTTCCTGAGGGCAGGAGTTTTGAGTACGTACTTTAGAAACAACCTACATGCAGTTAGACAAGCGCGAACATAAATTGAGCGTGAGATTATGAAACTTCCTTCACTGCATCCTTCCATTCTGTTACATCAGGCCTCAACTTTAGGCCTTTGAGCATCTGTAATAATCCAAACCAACTCCAGGGCCTTCTCGGCATCAAATCTACATCCCACGCAGGGTAGCCTAACAGGCACCCCTTGGTAGAACTCCGGATCATAACAAGCTTGTATATCTGCTTCTGTATGACTTAATGGTGTCCAATTTGACCTCTTCTTATCAAAGTTCCTGTCCGCAAAAGTAACTGGGAATGATGAGCCAGGGTAGTCTATACTCGGCTCAGCATTTGCCTCTCAAAACCTGTCCAATAAATGACTACCCTAAGAGATTGTAGACACCAGTACAATTGTTACAAAAGAAATCATCTTGGGTATCGGTGCACTCCATGGAAAAGAAGCCAGGACAATCCCATCTATAGCACCTTTGTCAGCAGAAGTAATTGTTGTCCAACGGTCGAGATATGCTTTCTGGAATACATTTGTCTTGGAGATCATACTTCGCAGTTGAGTAGGTCCTAGCAAGAGCTTCTGAGATGAAGATCTCCGTAAGACAGTTTGTCTAGTCTTGTCAGTCAGAATACCCCCAATACGAAATCGTATTGAAGTTATCCTATCAACTGTTGAGTAACAATGGCAGTTTTGCAGAATGCCTTGGTCACTTCCAAGAACGTTCGTATATTCTCTTTAATTATGAGCAATATGTTTTGCGAATTTGTCTCGATGAGGTCTAGTTCTGCGATTGTGAAATGACCAGACGACTTTGGTACCATAGTCGGATTGAGACAAGGATTTTTACAAACCTAGCGAGTAGCTCTTGTGGAATGGCAGCTTCCCGTCGGGCTCAAGCGATTGCCGATATTTCTTTGTAGTGTTGTCTCATGTTCGTAGGAAGTTCTTTGCCAGCCATATGGTTCGAACGTTGATACTGACCTGGCTAGTTAGTTATGATGCCCCAGCTCTTCATCATAAGGTGCTATACTATACTCCAGTCCGTGCTAGGCCGTGGCCTAGCACACGCTACGGTCACTAGGTCAAGCCTAACTGTGGTTGTCATCGACCATCCTCTAACTTACTGTCTCTTGCCATCCCCTTCCAGTTCGACTAGTGCCTTCGGGTGAAACCGCTGCGTAGACTTCGCGAATTTGATGACTGCCTTGATTGATGACTTGGATGATTGGTTTCCATGTGAATCTTGGTTCGTCAATCTATCCTATCCTATCCAAAAAAAATATCCTCAATTGTCTGCTGGAGGCAGTTCCCCTACTGCACATTATGAGCAACACCACCGAGGGCAGACCGCGAGTTTTATCCAATTAATACCCCGGTAAGTTTCGTGGCCCAAGGGCCGTCTCCCATTTTCATTCTGGGCGGCTTGACCGAAAGAAGACTCGTAAGTCTTCTTCTTTGAGTCATATGAGATCAGAGTAAATAGAAAAATCGAAGGCGGTGCGGGAGTGATATTACGGATAGCGCCAGTTGATCGGGAGAGGTATGACAATAGTGGTGTTGGCACAAAGGTCGAGGTGATATTACCGGGTCGAGCGATGTTGCGTCGTGATTAACCGCCCGATCGAGGTTCCGTCATCAGCGCCATTCCATATTCGGGGTTATTTTCTTCAGGTGACTATCACAACGGGCCATGTTTCGAAGGGACTGCAAGTACACCTAACTTACAATATAACTCATTCTTAGCCTCTAAATCAGTTAATTCCTGATCATTTTAGACCTTAATCGATAATGCCCTACGTGATTGCTTGCTCACTTTTACCTGATAGGCCGCTAACTTATAAAATGTCGACCAACAAACGTCTGTTCTAGAAAGATCGAACGATCGAAGGCAGATTAGAAGGTGTGGAAAGAGGCCAGAATTTAGTGCATTATGTGCTTTTATTCATAACTCTAGTGTATAGTTTCCAACAGGACCGCCGCAATTCCACCAGTTCCTAGAGATTCATCTTCACTCATAACGTTGCCTCACTTCGACGGGAAGACTTGCAACAAACGCTGCCTCCATACCTGGAGGGGGGAAGTGCATTCCAAATTTCGCCATCTCGCTGATCTCATTCACATACACCCAGATATAGCTCTCATCTACCCCGCCTGCCGTACTGACTTCCTTTACCATTCTATCAATCATAGCCGTCTTCTTCTCAGTTGTCCTACCAGGACGAGTGTCGGCATAAATCCATAGCTGATCCGCCGGTGCAAACTTGTCTCCGATAAAATGATTTCCTGCCGAAATTTCGTGAAAAATGACCTGAACGCACCATCGGGGTACTCCGTTCTCTGCGCTGTGTATAGTAACAAGAGCATTGGCAATTGCGGCCTTCTTGTCAGCCGAGAGACGCCCAGCTGTAGCTGTGACAACGAATGTGGGCATCTTGGGGTTTGGATGCTGAACCGTTGGATTGCGAAAATTTATTTTGAGCAACAATTGATGCTATGTGGTTTGGAGTAGGTTTGCTCAGTGTTGTCAATAGTATATGGTTTCTTGGCAATATGCCACAGTAATTACTGGCAATACGGTTCTTGGCAATATCTTGGCACACTGTGACAATATAATATACTGCCAAGCCATATGGTGACAATATGATACGCCCTCTTCATACTGACAATATATTGCCAGGACTAAACAATAAAAGTCTGTGCTTACATGTAACTTAATAATGGCCCTTTTTATTAGGCATGTAAAAATTGAAGAGTTTTCTTCAATAGCGTACAACATCAATGGAGTGATACAGCATCCACTAATAGTACTATGGCTACAGAATCTAGTGTCTTGTCATGTCTTAACAGCTTAGGTTTTATTGAGTTAGAGGCTGAGCTATTTCAATCGCAAACTTCGCATCTCTCTCAACGCTCAAATAGTACGACGAGTACACCTTCGATTCGACGACCGCGAACATCATGGGTTTGGGACCATACAATAAGTCGAGACCGAACGACAATATATATATATGTTCCGGCCCAACCGTGAACTATTCCAGTTCATGAACGGGCCAGCCCAACCATGATTTTTCTGGTTTACGGTTGGGCCGGCCAGTTCATGAACCAGCCGGCCCAACCATGAACTGGCCAGCTAGCCTAAGTAGGAGTAATATAATCAATTAGTCTATATACTATTTCCTACAGTGTCTGCTCTTGCCTGCTTCCGCTTTGCCTTTCAACTAAAGCTATTTCTGTACGAGTAGCTAGGCCTGATAAATTACCACAGTTATGGTCATCGCTATGGCAGTGTACACTACACCCCTTTACTTCCTTATAACACCAGCACCTCTTTGTACTACACTGCCCTTTACACTAACAGGATATTCTAACCTAAGCACTTGTAGAAGCCTCTCTAGCTACAAGCCCTAGTGCTATCTGCTTTGTAGAAGTAGGAATTAGGATATCAGCCCATAGAGCTTGCTCTACAACTCTAAGTGATTTTGTAGGTATAAGGCATTGTATAATACTAGATGCTATAAGAACTTAATACCTATGAGGGTAGGGCTCTTCTAGAATTCATGCAAATAACCTCTTATTATTAGTTAAGGTTCTATTAGGCTGTGGGACTTTAATAGAGACTATAGCTCCTACTTTAAAGTGCTAAATATCATGCTTCTTAGTATATTTGCATATTATAGAAATCCTTGCCTACTAAGTAGCTACTATAGCTTTTTTAATTATAGGATTAGGTATAGCCTAGAGCTTAGTTCTAGGCTAAGCTAGAACTTAAGCCTAGGTCCTATACTAGAGCTTAGAATCATGCTCTGGTTCTGGCTCTAAGCTAAAGCTAGGCTTGTAGTTGAGTTCTAAGCTAGAGAGCTTAATTCTAAGCTCTAGTGCCTAGTAGAGCTAGGCTCTGGCTCTAGCTCTAGTTTAAGTTCTAGATTAAATTCTAGATTGAATTCTAGATCAAACCTAGAGCTTAGAACCAGAGCTAGGCTTAGAATTAAACCCTAAGCTAGAGAGCTTAATTCTAAGCTCTAGTTCTTGCTAAAGCTATAGGTTAATTAGAGCTTTAGTCTTAGACTTAAGCTTAAGCTTAGGCTAGAGCTTACTCTTAAAAATTAGGCCTATGGTTAGGTCTTCCTACTTAACTCTAATTAAGAGATCCTTCTAGGCCTAGCTATTAAGCTAGTTAATATAAGAGCTTCTATCTTAGAAGAGTAGTTTAGCTAGTATGTACCTAATAGTAGAGTAGATTTAGGTGTTCATTATAAGTGTAACTTCAAGTAGCCTATCTTTCTACTCTATAGACCTATAATTCATTTTTCATGCTTATAGCTTTACTTCTACAACTCCATTTACCTACTTAACTAGGCCCTACATTTATAGCAACTATAGTACTTCATTTACTACTTAAATTCTATACTTATATAGTAGGATAAGTAGGGCTCCCTTAAATTCCTTCCCATTATTAGCTTACATAATCTTAGGAGGTAAGAAAGCTATAATAAAGAGAGCAAAGTAGTCTATAATTAGCTCTACATGCTTACTCTTTAATGGATATAGCTATGTATATTTTAAGAAGTAATCCTTAATATATAGAATCTACTTATGTTATCCTAAAGGCTTATAGTACATATTAATTAGGTTAATTTAAACCCTTTCCTATGCTCTTCTACTTATAATAGGGACTAATGAAGCTTTTGTTATATTTGGTTAATTAAGAGTGTAGTTCTTATAGAGCTTAAGAATAAAAGCAACATCTTGTTATATAATTCTATAGTATTTCTATTATACTACTGCCTAAACTTTTCATAGCTAGCATGTAGAAGTTGTAGGTGCTTATTAATAATGTAATTAAAGGCTTTGTTTTCTAGTATAACATAGTAGGCTAGGTATTTAGCATTAGCTTGTCTATAAAGCTTATTATTAACAAGCTTAAACTTTGTTAAAGCACAGTGCTTAAGGGTTGATTCTATAGGTGTAGCTAGCTTTAAGGTTGGATTCTTAAGGAAGAAGTATAGCTGGTGATACTTGCTGTATTTAATACGCTCACGGTTGCTATACTGTGGGCTTTGAATATAGGCTTCATATACAGTGCGCACATCACTTGGGAATGGATTAATAGACGCAATTATAGCTGCTATATTATTGAAGGTTACTTATAAAGTAAGAGTAGGAGTAGAGCGTTTTATTAACATAACTCTATTTCTACACCGCTACTCTGTTCGCTCGTATTGCTCGTATTGCTCGTATTCGCGAGTGGCCTAGGCCAGTCGTGAAGGCTCGTATTCACGACTGGCCTAGGCCATTGGTGAATGGCCCGGACCATTCACCAATTCAACTTATTCGCGAGTGGCCCGGAACATATATAACTTCTCAAGGTCTGGTGTCTAATCGAGAGCCATTGCTGACTATAAAATACCGCGTACTGTACAGCCTACTGAGTTTGAAACCTATCTCTCTTCTATCAGTCAAGCAAAACCTTACATCCTTCTCCAGGTATCTGAACTCAGGAAATGTCTAAAAAACTCGCACATTAGCATAGGAAGCTTCGGTCAATGCAAAATCTTCTGTGTATTCTGTCAGTTTGGGCGCTGTGTATAACGCTGAAATAAGAGGGACCACTTACTACCTAGACATATCCTTGGGCCGCCGTGAAATGGCAAGAAACCCCAACCGATACTCTCTAGCTATGGCCCGAGCCATCTTTCAGACAGAAGCTGTTTGCGGCTTCTCCGTACAAACTCTTGAGCCTATGCATTTGGTAGAATGAGTAGCTAGCACCTGTGCCTTCAGGTATCAATACTGGCGATCTGCGATCAGGACCTCCTCCACTTGGAAGAAGGTTTGTTTTGGGAGCCCGTACGCCAAAACCTGGGGATGGCACGAAGATTTTATGGAGGCAGAGCTAACACTGGAAAGTTAAACCTTGGCGCTCAGTCGGGAAGCAGCGCGGCTGTTGAATCAACATGCATTTAAGCTCTGTAGCACCTTACTCGTTATTAACATGTAATTTATTAGTTCAATGATATAGTTCAACCAGTTCATCTCTCTGACACCCGGAACAAACGTCTTACTAAGTCAGTGAGCAATAAAACTATCCTAAATAAAACTCAGAACATCCATTTGATTACTGCAAGGCGATCTTAATGACCTCCTCGAGGTTATCTTTTAACAGCCCTAGCTTCTCCAGTTTCTCCAACTCCGCTGCGTCAACCTTGTGGTCGAAGTCGCCGCCGAGGCCCTCTACGAAGTGCGTGACATAGAACTTAATGAAAGGCGCCATACCATCACCTTTCTTGATATTTTCATCGTACTCGCTAGCGACGTCCTTGTAGTTTGCATCCGTTGTGCCCGTGGCGCGCTACACCGCCTCTAGTATCTCCCGTTGTGACAGACGGAACGATGGCGTGTAAATAGCCTTGTTCTTGTACTTGGCTAGGTCAGCCTCTGGCAGACTCAGCACCGCGGCGGCGGCTTCGCTGGTGTGCGTGATTGTTGCCGTGCTAGTCTTAGCGTCAGCGCTGCGCCAGATGGTGGCCTTGCGGGCCTTAGGGTCAATGCCCCATAGACCGAGATTGAGGCTGATATCTAGCCAAGGGCCAACCGCGATAGAGATCCAGCTGCTGACTCCCAGCTCATTGATGAAGTCACGGATCTCCTTCTTATTCTTAAGGAGGATATTTTCCTCAATCAGCTTACTGGCGAAAGGATCAGGGCCGAACTCAGAGGGCAGGATCCAGCGCACGCCAGCCTTGGCAGCCGCACGGACGGCGGGCTTCTAGAGGCTGATGACATGAGACAGAGGCGGCATAAGAACGATGGAGTCCTGGCCCTTGAACACGTCGACGAGGAAGGTCTCGTCCTCAAGGTCACCCTTCTTGACAATTACCTCGGAAGGGAACGTGCTGGTGGCGTCGGATCGCTGAATGGCGGTAATAGTGTGGACACCCTGGGCGAGGAGCGCCTTGAGCATCGGCTTGCCAAGTTGGCCACTGGCACCAACAATCGCGATCTTGCGTCCCTGAAATTGAGGCGCCATTGTGTATATGCATGTACTGGTGGTTAAACGAGTCCTGAAGACGAAGAACTGAGGCTGATTGAGTCTAGGTTGCTAAAATGGTTTTAAGAAGCTTCTAAGAAATCGTTAAATCGTTGGCTTGTTTAAGGGCACTGTAAGTGATGGTTGGCTCAGTTAATTTGGTGTCGTTCTTTCATCTTCATTGTTGAAGGACACTCCACATCTATTTATTTGTCGAGCTCTACACAAAACCCATTGTAATAGCTTGCTTGCATTGCGACCCAAGTTGCATGTCGTCACTGCTTTGTAAGATGGGGAAGTTGAATCCCGCCAAATTAAACACTACCGCGTTAGCCAGCCGAACAGAATTACCACCTTGGCACGTGCCATGTGAAACAACCGGAATAGGGCTACAAATGTAGAATACAGTAGGTACAACAGCATAATAGACATAACTGACTAGGTTATAGTATCTACTGGGCCTACATACTATTTGCAGGCCATCTTTCGGTGCCAACTCGAGCCTTGAGTTGGGCCTCGAGGCCGGGTCTGGTGACAAATCTTAGTATACTGCAAAGATGGTGGTATCCTGACGCCCGGCCTCACCTGTACCAGGAGGGCTTGACGATCGAGCTTGGAGAGTCTTCTGTATTATGCTTTCGGCCAGCGCCACTGACTGTATTTGATAAGGAGTTTGGATGAGGAAGCTGTTCCCCTAAAGATTCGACGATGTCAGCTTGGTGTAATCCTAAGTAAGAATTGTTTCGCGCAATATGATTCAGATCATGATATGGTTTTGTTCAAAGCTGAACTAAATTCTGGCTCCTGCTGACGCTCGCCAGCTTTCTTGCAAGATCTCGGCCAAGACCTCTCGTAGAGATAGTTGTGCACATGATGCTGCGCCTTCGCAGCTAACACTAGGTAGCGCACTTCAAAATAGAAGCTGTAGTAGCTTTCTTTGTGGAATATCTGGCAGTAGATTGGGCGTGTAAACTCTTCAAATAAGCCGCCCCGAGTGTTTCTCGGCCTCAATCTTGGCCTTCTAGGCAGCTGATCTTGGAGCCACTGATGTGCTACCTCTAAGTGTGTCTGCATGCCTTTTGAGTGCAGAGAATCTTTAGTTTGCTATCACACAGTCGACAAGCTACGCCATTATTATGAAGCTCTAGGTGAGGATAATGAGTGGACCATATGCACGATCTGTGGATGGTGCTAGCGATAACTCGCAAATGTCCTTGCATAATCTCGCATTTTTTTAGGAGTAGCGAAAAGCTCCTTGTGATATGCAGAAAGGTGTTGTGCGATTGAGGACTAAACCTGATAAAGTGTGAATTCGCAGAGAGTGCAGACAGCAACCGCATAGTTATTTCGGTGCTCCACTGAGAGCGTCATGGAGGGTGGCGTCCAGAACTGGACAGCATCTCACGTCTTTAGGCGGAGCACTCGTCTCACCACCACTACAGCTACAGAGTGCTGTGTGGACTTCATCACGCGGAGTCTCAACTTCCCAAAGAACTAACTCATCTCGTTATGTAAAGCGATTCCGCATAATTCTCATAGCACTCTCGGCATCAATCTCCATCGGCCTGTCTGTATACACTAGACGCCAAGACTCAACTTGAATGATCTGTCGGAATCGGATCGGAACCCAGATACCGCTGTTTTACTGTGTCAGGGAAGCAAGCGCCTTACCGTTACGGAGAAAGGCCACAGTCAGTGATCACAATTGAACCAGTATCCAAACAGCCGTCCATCTCCATTGTGGGGCAAGGCGAAGTGACGGATGCGCGCATGCAGATCTACGAGGCTATTGAAGACGAGAATCTCGATATATCCAAACTTCCCAAAAAGCATGTGATCCTAACGAGCGCCCCTCAGTTCCTCCACATATAACTCGCGACTGTCCGGTGCTCCTCGGGTTCCGATGGTGACGAACACAAACGAAGCACAACTTACAAGCCAGTTCGAGTATGAGCAGTGGACTTTCAACGACATGGTTCCAGGACCACTTATCCGCGCGAGTAGACGATGTGGTGCAGCTATCGCTAACAAACAAAGATGAGTCGGGCAATGCGCACAACATTGACTGCAACGCGTTTACTTAATTCTATACAATCTAAGTAAACGTACAGCTATAGTTGAGGTTGTGCCGTCAACAGTGGTGAACAAGCTCACGTAAACGTACTTCGCTGAGACCCAATGTGAGCAAAGCTCACAGTGGGTTCCCTCGATTAGTCATTTATGATAATATGGGTGGCAGATTAGACATTTGCCGTACTCCGAAATGTGGGACGTCATAGTACGTAAGAAAAAATTGGCATAGAGGAATAACTTATTCCCTTTTCTGTTAATAACAAATTGAATTCTTGTCGATGGCACCCTGTTAATATATTAGTTTTTGCCTGATCTTGATCGCGATATGTTAGATGAGCGACAACTCTTCGCCATTTCAGTCGCTGAGCGCGTCTGCTCGGCCATCTCGTTAATTAGTGCCAGCATCGCCGTGTTGACATTTTTGTCAACGGCCGCCTTTCGCAAGCCTCCCATCAACCGTCTGATCTTTTACGCACTGTGGGGGAATATCGGCCTTAATATATCGACTCTCATTTCGCAATCAGGACTTGAACATGGGACAGGAAGTTTTCTATGTCAATTTCAAGCGTTTTTAGTTCAGTGGTTCGTATCTTGCACACAGGTATTAATAAGCAGTATAAAACTGATCGTTGATATACACTAGGCTCTTCCCAGCGGATGCAGTATGGGCCCTCTGCATAGCATGGAACGTACATTTAATATTATTCTACCATTACAACTTGGAACAGCTGCGACGGCTGGAATGGAGATATGTGCTCCTCTGCTACTGCCTGCCATTAATTCCAGCCTTTACCCTCCTTTTCATACAATCACCGGGTAGGGGAAAGATTTATGGCCCTGCGGTTGTAAGTCTATCAATAGTTAACAATAGAGATCTGCTAATATAGGCTATGTTAACCCCTGCTAGTTCCAGTGTTGGATTTCTCTGCCTTGGAATACGCTGCGGATTGCAATTTTCTATGGTCCAGTGTGGCTCACTATCATCGTTACATTTGCCATTTACATTCGCGTGGGTTTACATATTTATTCCCAGCTCAAGCAACTCAGAGGGTTAGGAATGGCTGGTGTTGGGACTGGAAATGTAAACCAGACGGACACTTCTTTCACCAAGAGATACGACATGAGGCCGGCGACGTCCTGCTCATATCAGAATGACAATTGGACAAATCAAAATGGACATTCGGGCGCCAGTGAGCCCGTTAGTATGCGCTCTAATTCTAACATTGCAACTTGGGCATTTGCGAGATACGCCTTTGTTTTTTTATTAGGTTGCTTATTACATGGGTTTGTTATTGTATTGCATGGACAACTTTTCTTCTTATAAATCGCAGGTCCCATCTTCGATTAACCGCTTATCTACACTTATTGATCCTCAATACCTATCCTTCGGTTTAAACTATGCCGCGGCTCTTGTTATCGCCCTGCAAGGATTCTGGAACAGCATTATTTATGTTATTATCTCCCGGAAGGAGTTCAATGCACTCTTTAGAAAACTCCGCGAGACCACATGCAAAAAATAAGAACGACAAGCTTCTAAAGAAAGCTTCCATCAATTGATAGGGAGGTTCTTTTTACTGGCTCTCTCAGTCAGCGAAGCAAATCCCCTATCCTCGAGACTACGCTGAAGTCAAGACGGAATTTTCTCCCTGGGCTCAACTATCTATTTCATTATAATAACTCATGATATCCACTAGCGACAAAGATGGTAGACCTGGTAGGGACGTACAGAGTCTATGTCATGTTTCAGCACGAGTAAGCATCTGGTTGTCGCAGGTCTCTACCCATCTTCGGGAGAAGTATCAACTTCCTGAAGAGCTTCAAAAAGGCCTTACGCACTATGACAAGCACCAGCGCCCATACAAGCTTGCTGATACTTATAGCGTCCCACCCAGCACTGACGGCTCAGACATCCACCTAAAGTTGCAGCTGCACGACGGGTACATTCATGAAAACGAGTCCTGGGAACCCTGGTTTTTTTTAATGCCTGTTTCTGCCCGCCATAACAAATACGCCCCACGGGGGACCGCGGCATTACAGTCATGTAGTTCAGCTTAGCTTGCGAGGTCTGACCACCGTCACGGTGCTTCTTCGAGATTTGCCGGTTCATGATCAATGGTTTGATTGTCCGGTAGGAGCAAGCTCGACGCATCTACCTACAGCACTTGGAACCACATGACAAATGCACCGAAGGACAGTCAGAGAAAAAGGTTGTGAAGAAGGCACCTTTGGAACGGAATTATATAAAGGTCTAGAGCCGGATAAAAGCAACGGCGACATCATTGTTTCTAAGCATAGGAGTTGGAGGTACGTCGGCAATGATGCGTATGGTGCGATATTTCTGCCTCTCTGACACTTCCAGCTCCTTCGAAAATATAGACCTTGAGTTTCGTTTGCGACAGCGCGACATCAACAACCTCATCATCGCTGGTATGGAGACCAGCGCCTGCGTGGAATCCACTGCCCGTACTGCACGTGAAACGTGAGCCCTGACCTCTGTACAATGTTGTTCGAGCTAATGAAGAGTCGATCAGAGGTTTCAACATTACTATGCTGTAAATAAGATCACTTCCGTTTACCCTATACATTTCATTGCTGACAACTCATAGGACTGATGCCACTGGTGTATTTACCCAGGAGGCTAAGGTTGCTACAGAAACATTTGTCTGGCTGATTTTTGCCAACAAGATTACTACGGTTTCTGACTGGGTTAAATCTCTTGCGTAAGGCCGCATTATTGCTGCGACTGCCCAGTATCCAACGACTGCAGGTTTTTGAAAAACCTGCAGTCGTTGGATCCAGTGTGTAAAATAGTGTGAACCCGTATACTGCCAAGCACTTTTCCTGACATCATAGAGTCTAAGCGGGTCCCGAATAGGAAATTTTGAGATAAATAAACATTGTGTTGCTAAGGTTATTATCATGTTGGTAGAGCAACTCTCACGCACGTGCCTTATGCTAGCATGTGCATTCCTTGGCAGTATACGGGCCGTATACTATCTGTAAAGCGTACCCCCTAGGGTCTCACGGGAGTCCAGGGAACCAGGTCAGAAGGCAGGAAGGGAGATCGTATTGCAAGACAGTAGGTCTACGTATGTACAGCGACTATCAGCTAGAGGCCTCCTTCTGAGGCTTCCAGCTCCTTATATCCTACGTTCCTACATACCCTGGTTTGCCGAGCCCTAGTGGCTCCACTGCCGGGCAGCCCCTGAGTTCAGGGCGGCCTCACGTGATGGGCCGCCTTACACTATCTTACACACTGGGTTTTTCTATAGCTTTATGCGAATGCAAAGACTTTTGAACCGATATCATTTAGTATTTCAGTAGTATGTAGGTTGGCGCCCCCCGAATGGCAGAATTAAACAGCTGTGTCTCTTGGGAATGTACCCGTGAAATAATATGTGGATAAGGCAAAGCTGTCAAGGAGCCAAGACGAGGGAACGACGCCGCAACCCAGCGGCGCCAGGCTGGAGCATGCCTGCCAGTGCCGTGCGGCCCCGTGCTGATTACAATTCGCCCCACCTTTCACAGACTTACTCATCTCTTATCTTATTAGGGCATCTAGTTGGATGGGTAGATCCCATCTAGATCCTTGCAACGTTTTGCTCATCAGTTACTAGGTCGTAAAGTCGATGGATGAGCTGGCGCTAAAATCCTTCTCGATGTGTGTGATTTAAGAAGCAGTCGTAGGTAGCAGTGGTGATGGCTGGTTAATGTTCTGCTCGTGGGCCGTTTGAACCCCACCCCGAGAGAGTGTTATTGATGGTGTCATAAACATTGTTGCCGTGTGGAGCGATGGTGCTTGGTGATGGTTGCTATATTAAAGAAACAAGGCTTTTGATGGGTAGAAATAGTATCAATTGATTATGGGGAGAGTGATAGTTACCTCAGCTAATATATATCTTTGCAAAATGAGCATAGGAGTATAGATCACCAATCGCGACCCTAGTGTCAACAAGTAGAGGTGGTCCTCATCTTCATATCACATGCTGAGGTCGTGCCTCGCCACGAGAAGTTACTCAGTCCGTGCGCGTATGGTCAGAAGGTCGCCAAGCATGCTGCGTAATATGGCTTAGTAATGCGATCGAATCTTCGGTGCTTAGCGAGATTCAGTTGTCCCAGTTTACACTACAAAAGCACGCTGGTTTAGTAACATACCTAAATGCCCTACTTTTTCCTTTGGTGGCCTTCGGTTTGCGCAAATGTGTGGCAATTATCTTTCTCCATCGTATACTCTTCTTGTTACATTCAATTACAGTCATCAGATAATACCGTAGATCTCGGTTTGGTTTACATCATGCAGTCAAATGTCTTATACCTGATTATAGCCTCTGCTGGCGTTGCTATAAGCTCAGCTGTTACCCCTTGCACCACTAATTTTTGTCAAATGCCGCCAATCTAACCGCCACCAATGCTTCAACGGATACCAACTCTCCACTCGATATCAAATTCTGGACAGGACCAAACTGTAAGCAGAACCGATCTAATGCACGGAACAATATGTTGTTTAACCATCCCCAAGGTACAGGGAATATATATCGAGGAATTATGGGTGGCAGATTATACTAGCTACAGTCAACGCGCCCTTTTCCAGCTTCAGACTAAGTCGCCCACTTAAAAAGAGAGAACAACTTGATTTTAGTCAAACCTTGGGATCAGACAATTGTGGGCGCTTTTTGCGCTCGTATTGGTCCCGAGGTTCACCAGCTAAGGGGTTTGAGGAGATGGAATAGCTTAAAGTTAATATATAACAGCTTGATGTGCTGATTTGAGCACATTTGGGTGCATTAAGATCTGGCTCAACTAGTGGGCAGAGCATGGAGCTACATATGGCGATAGAGCAACTAGGAAACACTTTCGACGCATTTCTGGCAATGCATACCTATATACATAATAATGATGAACGAATGCAGAATTTGAACAAGTTTTGTATCTATGCCTACCCGTTTGATATAAGGCTTAATTTATCCTGTAGATGCACACCTTTCGTTGGCTGCAACGTTGAACACGCAGCGGCGTGGTAGAATGTAAGGGTTGCGATATAACCACGGACAGTCTCCGTCATGCTTTCAACTTTGCCGTCCTGCGTTACGCTCCATAGCGCTTTTGTAGTCTTCTTAAAGCGAGAGTCATCTGCCATTGGTAAGGTTTCGGTAAACAGACCATCGAGCGCTTCAATTTGTACCTTGCAGCCTTGAACGGCTGGCAGCAGCGCAGCCTTCGGTGAGTCTTCAATAGCACCATTGTCAATTTTGTCTTTGGTTTGTCTAAGCGTCTCTTGCAGCACTGGTAGCTCGGCTTTGATGCGTCGAAAGGCCCTTGGAATTTCCCCTAGGCTGGATTGGAAGTCGTCGAGATGCGCTAAGACTTTCGTGCTAAAGTCGACTAGCCCGACGATGTTGGCAACAATGCCCATTACTGTGAGAGGATCAGCCATGGAAGATGGATTGCCTATGGGGAGGCATTACGAATGTAAAATAACTGGTTAAACAAAGGTTGCTGTGAAGGGATATGGGGTGAAATGCCAGAGCCTCGCGGCGTATGCCAACAAATGACGATAGTTACCCGAACACCAGAAATAGACTTGCTGACGAAGGAATACAGTGGAATAGAACACAGCTTACGGATTTGTTCACGTGGCAAAATTGAACAGCTACACCACAGAGACCTAGGATGAGCCACTCATGGAGCGCCTAAGCATACAGAAAGCGTATACACCTCATTCAAGGCGGGCGAGATGGGCGAGGCGGTTTGACGTTAATGACTAAGCTGAGAGATTTAAGCAGAGGTGGTTCATGGGTCCTTAAAGACGGATACGCAATTAATTATCACATACGACCATAGACTCAAGAGAACTGGGCATCCCGTCCGCTCTGCCATACATAAGCTTATAATTCAGTGGCTTAATACTCTGCATAGCGTGGAATCTGAGGCCCTTGCCGCCTTAAAGGGTGAAGCGAGGGTGAGCAGGGTGAGCAGGGTGAGCGTGGTGAGGTGACGCAACTTTTTCGTGTTAATTCCGCGTCAGTCTCGCGTCAATTTCGAAATAGTACTGGGGTGTGGCTATTTTAGCTTACATAACTTGTTCAGGTGCCTTGCTCTTATTTTCTATGATCCACCTAATATACGAAGTACGTACTGACGGGCGCACTGCGCAGACAACTACATCAAAAGTCAGATCAGCCTCATCAGGCAACATTTCTTCAAGGTACGTATGTGAGCCGTAAGTCCCGAAGGTTAATGGCAGAAAATAAAGCGGTGACTACATTTATGGTGCTCACGTGACTATGGAACGAACGCGGAATTGTTGGAGGTAATTCTGGGTTACGGGGATCCACAGCCAAAATCGTGTGTAAATCTCCGGCAACCGTAATGTATCTCTTCGGCAAACGGAATCAGGAAGCCTCACAGTAACTACAGTATATAGAATATAAAGATCAATTGAATTTTTACACTATCTACGGAGCCTACGTATTATTTATGTTATTCGAAGGACCTACCCAAACGCCCTGAGTAGCAGAGGGGTTTGGGCCCAAAACCCAGTGCGTCGGAGTTCTGAGGCAACCGGCTCACGCCAAGCACCAATTGGGGAGCCTGACGATAACACTGGGAAAAGCTGCCATTTTAGGGCCAAAATGCCACCGTATCCCACGGTGCCCGTCCTTTTTTCCCCAACAGGAATGAATGGTAGAAGCGTTAGTTCCATCTGAAACCAGGTCATAAGCTAACCGGATTAGGCTACTAGTACTGTTTGTTTGGTGCACTAACCTATTATGGTTAATATAACACAAGCGTCGTCACCCAACATCCCAGACCACACATGTGTGGTGGCACCTTCGTTAGGTTCGTGTGAGATTTTAGCGCGCAGATCTGTTTCAGATCTGTTTGTCATCAGGGTTTGCTAAGGAGCTGCGTCATATTTATAATCAGATGCAACAGGCTAAATAGCGTGATACAAAGAGACATCTCATAAGCTCTTTCTTGCTGTGTTATAACAAAACGATGACGACTCCGGGACGTACCCACGTTCCATGGCAGACCCAAACTGCTCAAATCAGTGAATTGATCAGTTATATCGGCTTTCTCGAGGCGAAAGTCTCGTATCTCCAACGCCACCACGAACACTGCGATATATGGGTAGCTAGACCCCCTGTGGCCGATGTAAACTCACCATATCTTCCGCCTGACATTGTTGTTGTCAACGATGAGAGCCGAATCGTCCAAGCCACGCCGTCTTCCTCGGCCTCATCCACATACAAATCACTCACAACTACGCAGCCGTCTAAAAACATATTCGAAGGCAATCCCCGCTGGAAGCAAATCATCAACCAATTAACCACGGGGTGGGACAAAGCCAGTAGCTGGGAAGATAAGAGAGTGGTTATTGGACTTGACTCAGTCGAACGGAACAAGTATGCTCTGACAGCCATTCTAGGCTTGAAGAAAGACCTTTCCCCTGCGCGAGACGAGTCTCCACCATCTACATCCCGAGACTGTTTCTATGCGACTGACCCTTTGATAATGTCGGCTCGGCAGTATGCTATGGACAGTAAAGCCTCCCAAACAAGTGAGGACCTTGTTGTACAGGTGCACATCTTCCGCGAATTGGTCTTCGCGTCCTTGTGTGTGGTAATGGAGCATCAAGGTCTTCCAATTGATACCATCGATAGCCTAATGCGAATCTGTATATCGAGCTCTGGATCAGCAAATTTATATCGTTTGAGGCGTGGCGCACTTTGGGTCAATCGTGTAATTTCAGGTACTATGATGAAGAAAATGGGATGGGGCCGTGGATCTACCGAGTTTTTCTTCCTCTGTAGGAATCCTTCCTGTACTAGCTGAAGCAATCTATGACTGACCAATATTCTGCAGCTGGACGGCCAGTTTCGCAATACGGTCTGCTGTGGGAGGCATGCACTCACTCCTTCCCATATCTGAGCAAACAACTTGCCCATATTAGTTGCAACGTTAATGTCCCTATCGATGATCCAAGTTGGATTCCTTTCTCAATACCTGTTATTATTAAGCAGCTTCTTGGTGATGTATTAACGTATATATACTTCTCCTGTTCGGGAGTAAACACTGACTATCATCAGGATCGAGCAAATCTGCACCGCCTTGGATTATAGCATAGATGCAGTTTGAATAATGCTGACGAGTGGACTATGAATTACCACTTGATAGAGCATGATAGTGTAACGCTGCTTCCTAAACGATAGGATGCACAAGGGTTTCTTGCGTATAGTTTAGCTTATCAGAGGAGGCAGGGGATCAGACACAAAGGCCTCAAGTAACACGTTACCAGTATATAGAAAATACTAATTTGAGTTGAGCACGAAGCTCCTATAACTAGGAAAACTGTTCTACTTATATAGAGGCGTCGTGCCAATGGATCGACTGGCTCGCCGAGTCGGTCCTGGGCCTACTCGTCGCTCCAGTCGTTCCTCACGTGATCCGTTAGCTAACGGTTAGGTCTCGCGGTAGCTACCCTTCCTCCAATCGATCCGCAGTCGAGTAGGGACAGGTCGGCGAGCTCCATCTTGCGGCGGTTTTCGCCGCGCAGGATGCGCCACGGCCGGACCAGCTTGGGCCCTCTTGGACGGCCCATAACTTGCGCCCACTTTCCGTGCTACTTTATCGCTGGCCTCGACTGGAGCTTTATTTTACTTACGAATGGCCATATTGGGTTGTTCGTATTTAAATTGTATCTATAAATCATATATACTATAGAGATGAGGAGGACGGTCGGGCACGCCTCCCCAGAACCCGCACTCCTAGGGCGCTCAATTGAAAATTCCAATTAATAAATACTGTCGTTGCGATCAACGCCCGCGCAAGCCTCACTCGACAAACTGGAGCGGTTGCGGCATACCCCACATGTCGCAGGGCAGGAACCTCCAAGCACCTTGATGGGTGCGTCTATACCAGTAATGGACGAGATACCTCGCAAATCCAGGCACAGGAGGAAACACATGTTTCCCCTCCTCGTACGTGCTATCACACAAGCCCAGAACCATAGGCATCGCCAACTCCTATCCAGATGTTAGCCGCGCCTACACTACAACGCACCAGCGCAGACTCACCTTTGGGTACTCGAACGCAGCCTTCTCGCACTTCTTGAAGATCTTCATAATCCCCTTGCTTGGGAACTTCTCGAGCGCAACCATCGTCAGGATCTCGTCCGCGAGATGCTGGCGCAGGACATCCCCCAAGTCCTGCACCAGCTCCCTCACCCTCGCGCCGCTGTAGCTCTCGACCTTCGTCTCGCGCCCGTAGGCCTCAAGGCGCGCAATGCACGGCTCGAAGACGTGGTGCTGTTCGAGGTTTCCGCACATGCAGCCCGGTTGCCCCGTAAAGGCCTCGATCTCCGGGAAGGCGATGTCCTCCTCGACCTGGTGGTGGTGGTGCACGAAGTCGCACCAGGCTTTGATGTAGAAAAGGATGTCGGTGATGTCGGCGGGGAGGCGCACGTAGGGTGCCTGCAGGTAGATGCTGTTCATGCCACGGAGGATGCAGTTGTGGATGTGGGCCATTTCGTTGGCGCAGTGGATGGCGCCGTGGGATTTCTGGGGGGAGGTCAGCGCGGTGCACGCGGACGCGCCTTTGAAGTAGATTTACTTACTGGATCTCTAGTATTGCCTGGTGTCTCGAGGAGCTTCCATGGGCCGTCGACCCATTGCTGTGGAGCCATGATGGGAGGTAACTATGTATAGTTTCTTGAGAGCACAGTTGTGGACCAAAAAAAAACCCGGTCGTTTTAGTCGATTTTCATTTCCTAGGGATAGCTCCAAGTAAGAATTGGAGATGACTCCAGGTTTTTATATTACATCGTAGAGAGACCAGGAATCTTGCCAGTTCGAGATGTAAGGTGTGTCGACCCACCCCCCCCCCCAACCCCCAATTCCATTCCCAGAATTAGAATACCTAAATTCCATACCGTTGGGGTTTGGGGTTGGGGTAAAGCTTAGGTAAGCAAGGCCCAGTTTATCATTTTAATATTCTTAAGAGAGGCGCAAAATAGGGGGCAGAAGCCGAAATGAACGTAAGATAGTAAGCAAAAGGTAGCAAGGCAAAAGAACGTAGAATAGAGAGAGAGAAGTAAGCGTCAAAAGAACACGCACCAAATGGACTAGTTTCTTTATTTGCCTAGTTTCCGAGTGATTGTTTGTAAGAAGTGTAAAGGGTCTATAGACAGAGAATCACGACTCAGAGTAACCAACGCTGTATTCTATAAACTAAACTCTGCCCCCTATTCCCTCGGGGTCCGTCTTCACTATATACAGGGGCTTAACACATCAAGCCGTTCATCACCAGTTAATTACTGTTGTTGAGGTAGAATAATAAGATCGTCGCCCTCCTTAATTACGTTAATTGAGTTGTAAAAGTAAGGGCAGTGGGCAAGAAAGCTATACATAAGAGCGTTTGTTCTTAACCCACTTGCACATTAACGCCGTCTTAGGATAGATCTGACAGGGCTGTCTTACATTAGCGCCATTTTAAGGTCTGCTAACACTGTCCCACCACATGTGTGTGGTGGGTCATGCCGCTAAATCTAGCAAAGTTGTCTTACATTAGCGCCATTTTAGGGTCTGTTAGCACTGTTCCCACAACATGTGTGTGGTAGGTCATGCAGCTAAATCTAACAAAGCTGTCTTACACTAGCTATGTTACAAGTCTTGCTGCCTGCAGAGCACAATGTCTAGAAACTTCGTGTTCTACAAACACATATTTCATTCGAGGGAAAAATTGCAACTTGCATTATGGACCGAAGGCTTTCAATAACAATGTTAGGAATGATAGGCTTGATAATCTTTAGATTAAGAGACGTGTGCTGTGTGATCGTCAAGGCATGAGAAATATTTGCAAGCTCGCTCGTCATGAAATTATCACATAGTTTCCGAGCCCTGTCGCTGAGTTCTACAGTTTGGCGTGCAATACATACGATTGCGATTGATTGTTGCATCCCGAATGCGAGACTCCTCAGTTCGGTCCGGTTGGTGACTGCACACTGCGCCAACCAACACGTGGACTCTCCTATATATCTGCCCTTTCTCCCCTCGATAATATATTCATCCCGTAGACCAAGCCCCTTGGGCAACGAACCCGTCCTCAACCAATACTCTTCCCAAATCCAACTCACTCCTCAAATGGCTGACAACAAAGGCTTCACCGCGACCACTCGCGCGGATGCCAATACTTCAAAATCTCAACAACTCGAACAATTCCCTATTCCGCCAACTCCCCAACCCAACAAAAAACGAAAGCTTATTCTTTGGGGGATCAAATATGCACTCACTGTCATCCTCTTCGCAGTTGCTCTTCTCATTCCAATCCTGGCGACTGCTGGAGCGACAGATGTGGTGGAAGAAGATGCGGAATTGACGGCTGCGAAGCAGTACCGGAATTTAATTTTCTATATATTTTTGTGGTTATTTGTTACTTGGGTTGGTACTTGTGCGGTGGACATTTTTGTTATGACTTTGCCGTATCTTTTTCGATTTGTTTCCAGGTACGTGCCGCACTTCTCCAGTGATATGACAGACCTGACTGACAGCTGCTAGATGGGTCAACCCGGCATACAACAGATACTGGCGTATCTTTCGTGTCATGAGAAAGCCATTGACTGTGGTCATGGGCACTGTGATATGTTATGTTAGTTTCAGTACTCTCGTCAACAATAATGAGCTCGTTGCTATCAATGCGACGGTTGATCCTAGTGCTTGGCGAGTAAGTAGCACCATTCCCCACTTCTTTTTCGAGCTTGACTGACAAGCAAATCTTAGTGGGATGATACGATCAACGATGTTCTCGAACAACTTACCTTCACCGTTGCCTTCTACGCTGTCCAGAAGATTCTCATCTCGTACATCAGCATCCACTACCACTCTCGCACCGAAAGCGTCCGAAACAGCCACTCGAAGGACATGTATGGCGCTCTCGCCACTCTCTACCAAGCATCTATCTACCTCCACCCGGTTGGAAGTGCCCAATTCAAAATCGAAGATACACTGATAAAGAACCCTGGGAAGGATGTATCGGGGATAACGAACAAAGGCCAGGAAGCCGGCAAATTCCTCGACCGGGTCGGCTTTCGCAGTGCCAAGAAAGCGAGATATTTTGGTGATGCACCTGACAAATCGCATTGGTTCGGTCATGGAAGCGCGTATGCAACTGTCGAACGTGCTATGCAAGACAGCAAATCAGCTGCCGCACTCGCTACTCGGATCTGGCGAAGTCTGGTTGCTCAAGATGACGACGCGCTTAAAACCTCCGACATCGAAGAGGTACTTGGCCCATATCGAATCAATGAAACTCAGAAGATCTTTAAGACGATTGACGAGAACGAGAGTGAGGACGTCAGATTAGACGAGATGGTCATGACTGTTGTCGAAGCCGGAAGAATCAGATCCGCCATCTACAAAGGAATGGTAGATATCGACCACTGCCTCAACACCTTCGAATGGATAATCATCGTGTTTATCACGATCATCATGACATACTTCATCCTCATCCTCTGTGAGTTCCTCCTCTCATAACCTTATGCCCCTTTCATCGCTGACCTAGCCTAGATGTTCCAAGAATTAAAGAGATCCAGTCCACCGTCTCCATATTGGGAGTTGGTCTCGGCTTCGCGGTCGGCCGCACAGTAAACAAATTCCTCTACGGCTGCATATTCGTATTCTTTGACCACCCCTTCGACATCGGCGACAGCGTCCAGGTCTACAACATGGCTTCCACCGTCGCCGTCTCTTGCCTTGTAAAACATCAATCCCTCCTCTACACAGTGTTCACTCGCTTGGATACCCAACAAGAACTCCAAATCACAAACGAACGTCTAGCTCTTAAGCGAATTGAAAACGTCACCCGTTCAGGGGCGAATAGAGAAACTCGTGCAATATTTGTCGATATTAAGACAACATTTGTGGACATCATGCACCTCCGTACCGAAATGGAAGCATTTCTCAAGGCCAACCCCAGAGATTACATGCCCAATCTGGGCCTCAATGTGGTCGACGTCGCTGAACTCAATAAACTCCAACTGAACATCGCCTGGGTACATAAGAACAACTGGTCCAACGAACCTCTCCGCGCCAAACGCTCAGATCGTTTCATGTGCGCACTCATCGCTGCAATCCGTAAAGTCCCGATCATGAGACCAGGAGGTGTACCGCTTGGGACGGAAGATCGACCGTATTGGACGGCGCAGCTGGGCGGAGAAGAAGGTCAGAAGTTGGTGACTGAGAAGAGAAAGGCGGCTGCAGCGGCGAAGATGGATGCGCCGAGAAGTGATGATAGGGACGCTTTGGCGAAAAAGAGCGAGGCGATGAGGAAAGAGGATGAGGCTAGGGAGAAGTTTACGAAGCTTCCGGCTGCTTTAACTGCTAAGAAGGGGGAAAGTAGCTCGGTTGACGTTGACGGGTTGCATAGAGCTGGGAGGTTGGGGCTGAGGAATAAGGGTGGACAGGGTGGTGGTGGGTTGTACTATCCATCTTGAGTAAAATAGTGCGTGTTATTGACCATAGGTTGAAATTTGGGACTTTGGTAATTTTCTTCATTAAGAGACGAGAGAGGTTAATTATTTATGAGCGAGCCCTCATAATTTGTAATATTATACAGAAAGAGCTGCGCAACCAGCCCATCGCTGGGGTGTGTGAATGCAGGCGTGTGCGAGCACACCCTGAAATTGAATACCTGAGATTAATCGTACCACTGTGCCTATCTATCAGTCTGCCGCTGCAAATTCTAAACTATGGTATTTTTTATCCTTGCATTCCTTCTCTTTCCCGCCTGCTTGTTCTGGATTTTCTGGATTGCGTTTCTGTTGAGATTTTGCGTCAACATCATTTGGCAGCATATGTATAGGGATTGGAAACGAATTCATCTTGCCACTACTTAGTAAAATTCCATCAAAGTGAGGAGCGAACCTACAATTTCTTTCTTGGATGGTGGAAAACATGGATTACCAGGAGAAACATAAGTATAATAGCGCCCTTTCTGATAGATGATCAAAGCAACATCCGCGCCGTATAATTCCCCATACTCATATACCTTGTTGGTCAAAGTGCTTCTCCTTCTAGATGCATTCTGGCTTTGGCGTTTCCGTACGTTGCACATGTTGGGATAGAGTATATTGGGCATAGAGCTGAAGGACTTACGATAATGCATAACTCTTCTACATACACATTTGCCTATATAAGCTAGGTCACTAGGACAACACCTATTATACTTTAAGTTAGTACCATTTTAGGGGTTATTTAGCTAGTAGCTACACATAGTCTAGTTTTCTAGTATTAACTTAATACTATGCTAAAGACCATGACATAATAAGGGGTAGTTAAAAGCTAGGGCATATTTAAAGTATTTAAGCAAGTGTAATGTCATATAATGTTTTATATATAACTCTTTATAACTAGTTAAATAGAAAAGCTTCCTAATGTAACTCTACCCCTAACTTACAAAAATTAACTCTATAGAAAGAGTTAGCTCTTATTTAGTATATTCTTAACCTAGATTTACATGGGTTTCTACCCTAGCTATAAGCTATATAAGAAATAACAGACCTTCTACTCTCTAAATAAGGCAAGAGCCCTATTAGGATAAACTAGGCTACTAGCTTTATAAAGCGTTATATAGAAATTAAATTAAAGTTTAGTTAGAAGTATATTATAAATGAGCAAAATGCAAAGATCCTAAGATAATTCAAGAGTGGTTCTCTCTTATACAAAACATAGTTGTAAAAATATAGCATCTTTCCCTACTTCGAACGAATCAATCCTCCGAAGGAGCACACGACGTAACGACGACAGGATGTCGTCCTCAGACACCGTGAAGGTGAAGACAGTTCTTACGACAGATAGGGACTCTGTTTTGAACCATTCTCTGTATTCTTCTTGGAATATGTCTTGGATTAGTTGTTGGCGGAGATTCCATGCCTTGCTATTTAGCTCCCTTAATGCGGTTTCACGGTCAAGTGTTAGCTTGCACATTTAGCTTGCCATGATGACTCGTGAAAATAATATCAACATGAAATATATAGTGGCTCTTCTATCTTCTAGAATCTCAAAGTGCAGCTCTCCTCAGCGGTATTAGCTTGTTGACCTGACATGCCGACGCCACAAGGTCACCATCCTCATCTATGATCTTTATATCCAAATCAAATCGCCCATTCTTCGCCGCGTTCATTACCGCTCTTTGTAATAGCCACTGTGCCCCCTTTGGATCCTTTCTAATTTCCATTGTCAAGGAAATGGTGCTTTGACCGTACGTTTTAAGGAACCCCATCATGTCCTTATCATACCCATAGTTAAGAGGCATAGCTGGGATCTGTTCAAGCCAGTCAGTAACCTCGAACATTCCCATGAGATAACTCCATAGATCAACGAACCCAATCTGCGATACATGCGAGACTCAGCAGGTCCCACCGCGAATCGTCATCTGTCAGTCTAGCCCACTGATCCCGTCTATGCCGCCCCAGATCAGGTGTCCAGAACGGCGTCTCCCCTCCTGGCGGACAGAATATTTGACAGCGCTTCGTGGCCGGATTCGCAGTCCCGAAGACCTTTGAGATCACCTCCCTGCACTTAGCACGGTCAGGGAGCTCAAACTTCGGCGTCTCGAAGTTCGGCCCACTCTCAGTAGCAAGGTTGCCCTGCGTCACGAATGCTACAGTGAAGATGGTGGTAGCGGTACGCAGTGAGACGCGAACTACGGAGTAGTTGCGACCCAGCTTCTCGGGCTGAACTTGGATGGTGAGGGGGCCGGCGGGGATGGCGGATAGGAATTGCGCGGTGACATGGATAGGGTCAGGTAGGCTTCGGGAGGGATGAGTTGTGGCGAAGTAGGCGCGGGATGTAGCGAGGATGAGGGAGACGCAGAGGCCGCCGAAGCCGATGTTGGCGATGTCTGGTGTGCAGTTAGATATGCGGTTGGATTAATGGGGACGGCTACTATAGAGCGCTTTTGAGTAGGATCGAACGACGTTAGGAGAGTGATTTCGAAAATCCAACATGATATGACATAAAGAAATAGAATACGAACTGCACCAATCTGAAGTCAGGGTAGCAGAGAAAGTATCCTTTGTCCCTTCTACTAATTTGACTTCTACGGCTTTCTCAAATGGGACGAGATTACTGTCGTCAGATGCCGGATTGCTTGATTTCTGTGCTGTTGCCATGATCAATCGACGCGACGCCTTAAAAATAAAACAGTAGTTTTCTAAATGTCATATACGTTAAATAGAGTCAAGCTTCAATAAATTATTCCATAAAGCTATAAGGCATGCTCGAACAGACGTGGGCTGGTTTTTCTCTCTCGGCATGGCTCCAATATCGCCAAATCAGCACGAATTGCTGATTACTCACCGCTTGTCAGCCTAAGCGTCCCGCCAAGACTTGTAACCGCCAATGGCCACGCCAATTCCACTTTCTCTCAACTGCATTCTGGGTCTACCTCAGTAGCTCGGTATTCTCAATATCGCGAGGTTTTGTTTCATCAACAGTCCTCTTCTTCCACTTTAATTTCCACCCCCCAACCGATTCCCCATCCCACGTACACTCGTACCCTTAACAGTATGATCACTAGTAACACTCCTTTCCCCCGATTTGTGGGGGGCGAAGCACGACGGCCAAACGCTACGTTATGATAAGCCTCGAATCTAGTTGGGGTGGCAATCCATTCAACTCAATCAATTAATCCCTCTAGTGGAATGGATATAGAAATTAGTCGGCAGCTATCATCTAGTGGAATGGATCCACCACTAATCCAAATTGAATTGAATTGAAATTGAATTGATTATTGGAAACTATCTCGCGGTTCTCGGCGTTCTCGGGACAGCGACACTAACTTATTTAGTCTCTGGAGCATCGTTGTCGAATGGGTCTGGCGGCCGCCATTAAACTATTCGTAGTTAGGCTCTATTTAATGGCGGCCGCCAGACCCATTCGACAACGATGCAGGCCGTGGACTTGATCCTGGGTACCTTGTTTCTCTGTGAATTTTATTATATACGGAAGACACAGATTGGCTTACATCTGACCTGCCTAAACCATCTTCTGTATAACGCTATTACGTATGTTGTAGATCGAATTCAGTTAGCCAAAGTTAGCTTTATATATCCTTTAAGTGTGGAAGGAACTAGCGACCCAGTCTAAGTAAAAAAAAAAGAAGGTTGCTTATTATCAATTAATGTTTACTACGAGAATTCTGCAAGTGCTGACGGCAACGGAGTGGTGATCATATGCAGTTTGTATTTACAGTTGTACCGAGGCACTTTTGTCCATATTGATTTTAACCAAGATCTTCACTCCACTCGAAGTGAGCTGAGTGACTACTCCAATATTGACATCAACGGAGACGTGCTATCAAAGGTGTAGGTATTTGAGACTTTCGACCCCTATTATCATGGCCCAGAATAGAATGCTTGAGCCTTTAGGTGCCCCCGTTATTTTCTTCATGCCGCCATTAATGCTTGAGACTCGGAGATTAACGCATTGTCTTCCTAAGTGCTAAGATACATGACACCGTATTCTACCACAATAGGCTGAGGCGAGACGGGATCTTCAGACTTAATATGAGTTTGTGGCGTTTCTGTTAAATGAACTCGCCCGTAATGACAGCCGCAACGAAGGGTTAGTACGGCTTACAGAGCCAAGCCTAGGATACACGACATGTCGACATGTCATACCACACCAGAGCTGTCAAACATAGCCACGGGCGAGCTTGGCTCTCGTAGGGGTGCACTTCCGATAGCACTTTCTGTAAGGGTATGTTCCATCTATTGTACTGTACTAAGTAATAAGACAATTTAGCGTGGTTCTGGCGATTGTTTGCTACATTCGCCGGCTGGGACTCGAACCCTGAGACTATCGGAGAAGATCTGCGTATGTATCTCAAGTGCTTCTTCGCCCTTCATGGAAACCTGACGAGCAGAACCGTTCTGTCGCCTGTCAGCCAGACAAGTGCGTGTAGCGGGCAAAATGGATACCGAGGACTTGCTGCGGATGTTCGTGCGCGATATGCACAGGCTATGCGCCATATGTGGGGTGGTTTGGATAGCGGATATGCGATGAGGCAGATTAAACTGTGGAAGAACAGAAAGGCCACAGTGCACTCTTTAAGACCACTGCAAGCAACCTGGTACGTCGAATTCCCCCTCCTGTCACCCAATGCATTGCTAATGAAGGGCACAGTCTTAACGCAGAAAACGACTACATACCCCACCCCGACGACAAGACCGAAGAGCGCAAGACCGAGAACGGAATCTTCTCAGTGACGCACAGCGACGTCAAGTCCCCGAACTGGCTGCGCTTCATCTACCTCTTCCACCGCCTCTTCGAGGCGCACTTTCTCCCAACACACATGATCCTCGTCATCATCGCCTACTCCATCTACGCCTGGATCGTTGAGGGCAGGCCCGACGACCTCCACGTCGCCTGGACATTAACCCTCACCAACTACTTCCGCATCATCAGCTTTGGCGGCACGGCCGTGTACTTAATGCCCTACGAGAGCTCCCACTCCACGGGCGCGAGGCCGAGGTGCGCGCCGCGGGGTTCGCGGAGCATATGGTGTTCTCGTTCCGCAAGTTTCCTGGGAATCTGATTGACTACGCGGTGTCGCCGCTTGTGGCGCCGCTGTTTGGCAGCGTGCCGGCGCTGCAGGCGCAGTTAAGCCAGTTCTGGACGCAAGAGCTGGTGTATACTGTTAGTGCGAAGCCGGATGTTGTGGCAAAGGTGAGAGCGAAGAG
Organism: Pseudogymnoascus sp. WSF 3629; assembly: GCA_001662585.1. Classification (NCBI taxonomy): domain Eukaryota; kingdom Fungi; phylum Ascomycota; class Leotiomycetes; order Thelebolales; family Thelebolaceae; genus Pseudogymnoascus; species Pseudogymnoascus sp. WSF 3629. Next base: position 46,891 of record KV454721.1, read on the forward strand.
CGCGAATTGCGGGGAGATGCTGAGTGTGTGATTGTGTTTTTCTTGTTCTTTATATATTCTTTTATTTGGGGATGGAGCTGAGAGAATTATATGCCGTTTTAATATGGCATTTTTTGGAGTTCGGTGTAGCGAGGCGCGGTTAGTTTGTGCGGATTACCAAGGGGACTTTCGATGGAAGGCGGTATAGAGCACCAATACCGTTTTGTGGTGACTTGACGGGTTGTGTGCACCTGGTTTGTTGGACTCTTACGTTTACAATTCAATCAACGAAATTGAGGAGGGCGACGATCCTATTACTCCACCTCAACAACAGCAATTAACTCGTAATGAATTGCTTGATGTTTTGGGGGTGGGGTTTTTATGTATAAGATACTCTTGCATTTTAAAATTCGTGCACCCCTAGTTGTAAACGTCAGTGTGTTACTGTGAAAGCTCCTGAGCCTCCACGTTGACTGATTAATCAACAAGGTTCGTACTATCCCCCCCCCGTTTAATCAAAAGTCCAGAGTTTTGTCTTAGATCTATACAGGGTTTTGGCCAGGATTTTTAGTCCACTAATTACTTATCTCGGATAAAATTCGAAGATTCTAGCAACATCATTGGTAGATCTGACAATTCCTTGACTTTTGATTAAACCGGGAAGAGAATAGTACGTATAATCGTATTATAAATACGAAGGAACTCAGGGGTCGAGATCAGTAAGTTGACTTGGATGCACTTATACGTGAATTAAATGTGCTAAAACGTCTAAGATTATAAAAGGGGGCGCATCTCTCCCCTTCTCTTTCCCATTTACAACCCAAAGCAGCGAACCATCCAAGTCTTCAGTCTCACCCTCTTGCTCGTATAAACGTCAGAACACCCCACTCACCCGACTTTCCGCCGACATGCGTTTCACTACTGCCCTTATCTCGGCCCTGTTTGTTGCCACAGGCCTCGCTGCTCCAATTCTAGAAGCGAAGGACGCCGCAGCCGCTGAGCTAGATGCCCGTTACCGGAGGTGCGGTAAGGCTCCCATCTTTCCTTTCAATGCCGCTTTGATGGCTCGCTAACATAGGAGTAGTTGTTGATAACGGCTGTATGAAAGCGTGTGCACTTGTCGGGATAAATCCCGGATTATGCCGTATGTTGACACTCGACCTTAGAAAGTGCTATAAAAAGCTAACAAGGCATTTGTAGCTCCCAGCTGTACCGTATGTCCTTAAGAGCCATGTTACGAAGGCTGCAGGCACTCTGTGGGTCATGACAATGAGGCGGAAGTTGGAAACTAGCATAACACGTTATTTTGATTTACATCTTTCGGCCATCCACTCTACCTTTTACTAAAGAAGGAATTACTGTAACGCCAGTAGGGTCAACGACCTATCGTAGAGGCTGGTCTTGCGTTGGGTTGGTTGTGCGAGGCAGGGGTTCACGATCACAAAGCTTGTGTCAGTTGGGTTAGCTCTTTGATTATCAAGTATAGCAACCGTGATTGAATTGAATGCCCTTGTAGATATTGTTATAAATGCCGGCCCCTGTATTACGAGTAAGTTTGGCTCCTGTACTTCGAGTCAGGGCGCCCACCGAGCCACGTGGGACACTGTGCTACAAGCTGAACCAGACTTCCAAAAAGCCAGGTTCTAGCTATTCAGGCCGGCCTACAAATAGCACGCAGAACCCGTAGATAGATCAGATGGTTCAATTGATTCTATTACACTGTACCCTACTATTCCTGTAGTGTGGTGTTGTACGCTGAAGCCCCTATTCTGCCCTACTCACTTAGTTGGTCTAAGTGACATAGCCCGGATCGTGAGGAACACCAACCAAATTGGCCCAATAACCCGACGCACGGACTGCTTTCGCAGATACGGGCTCATGTAAGACAGCCCCGCTCGCCATCCTAGTCAACTGTGTGTGGTGTTTTTGAATCACGGTGCAGGGATTGTTGACACTCGCAAGTCTTCAGTCGCTCTATCGACTATTGTATTCAAGCTATACTATGAATCTTACACTTGAGGTCGTGACCGAGTGCCTCAATAACCACTAGTAAGGCTTGGAACAGTATTACACCCACTTCCTCCGCTTGGCAAGTCACGTTCACTCTCTGTGTTGAATTACCTCCCAGTCTTCCTTCGACGTATATTTCTCCATCGCAGGGGCTAGTCTCCCCAATCTCCCCACCGCTGCAAACAACGCCTGGATCTTCCATGGCATCCACCAGCGTAACGGACCTAACCATGTTGCAGTAGGAAACCAAACCAGTGCAGTAGATGATACATGTCTAATAAATCTGCATTAGTCTACTACCAAAAAAACATTTCCTGCCTCAACTTACTGCATCAACATTATTTGAAATGGATTTAAAGTCGCTTTCTTCTCATGCACATCGCTGATATATATTAGGAGATTTGTGAAAAAAACTCGATCCATAACATCATGCACATTGTCTGGATTTGCCCACATCAGCATCACACAGTCTTCGTCGGAGTCTGCAACTGGATAGAATGTGTGAGGGACGTATGGCTCTATTTCATGTGGACCATCGTCTGGAGTTGAGATATGCTTGATTAGAGCATACGTCTCTATTGTACCAATTTTTCCCTGGAGAACCTGGAAATTTTCAGACTGGCTGAAATGGAGGTGTAGAGGAGGTGACTGACTCTTAGTAAGTACACTGCATGTAATAAGACAGAACACTTACTTGAGGATGAGAAGTACCTCTTTGGCAGAGTGGATGATCGTGCTTATATGTTGCTCTTATCAGAACCCTAGTTACCAAGTTAGTTGAGCATTTTATTTTGTGCTTCCGGGACTGACGATGCATTTCTCGAAGGATGGGGCCTTAGAAACTCGAGAATGAAAGAGCCGTCGTAGAGGTGAAAAGGCCCCGAGATCACCGGCTCGTCAAGACTTGAGAATTGCGTCATCATATTGCTCTGTTAACCACCTGCATGCAAGGAAATGCTTAAAGACTGAGGTTGAGGAAGATTGACTGTGCAGTATTTGTAACATCTATTTAAATTATCTTGGCTCGGCAGTGCTTATAATTATATAAGCACATTTTCTGTGACGCGTACCCTAGAGGTCAATGCGCGACTAAATACGAGGTTAAGTAACAGCAGAGAGAGACAAGCGCAAACCGATGAGGGAAACCGCCTCGTATTTCGTTTCTATTAGAGCCCTATGTACAGATTTACCTCAACCGTATTCCTAAAATTGTTAGCTGCTCTCACTTACCAAGCCTTAGCAATATTATGAATAGGTGCGGGTTACTCGCCCGAAGCATGCCAAGTCGTGGTTTCCTGATTGGGAAACACAACGCCGTAGCTCCTACGCCAGGTATGATAAAATTTGAAGACGAGCATCTTTATGATGCTCATTAATCAATCAAGATACGATTCATGCATTTCCATACCCTAATAAAAAATGGTCAAGTTTATACCCTGGGAAATGATTGAGACTTTACCGAGCTGTTCTACAATTGTTCTTCGTATGAATAGTCAGCTTATGTGTGATATAATTAAATTTCTATTAAAACTTCTGCTCGCTAAAGAAGATGTGATAGAAGCCAGAAGGTGTCGTCACTCCGTAGGGCAGCTCCCTCTTAAAGCATCAACAGCACCGCAACCCCCACAATAAATCCTCCAACCCCAACATCCACCACGCTGGCACCAGCGGTAAATTGTGCAGTTTCACTCGTCGTAGCGACCATGCCAGTTCCACCGGCAGCAGTTGGCTTGGCCACCGAAGGAATCGTACTCACCCCGCCACCAGGGAGCTGCACCACCAATCCGCTTTGTGCTGCACTCGCCACGATATTACCACCCAGCTTGACGACTGGCCCGCCCACCGTAGCTGTCTGGTCACTAGCTACAAAGGCGGTCAGGCTTGTTGGCGTGTCACCAGAGCCAGAGGGTGCCGGAGAGATGGTAACTATGGCGACAGGAGGTACGGGTGCAGGTGACAAGCTTGAGCCTGGTGCAACGGACGTCGAGATAGTGTTATAAGAATTTGATGCTATCAAGCTACTGCTCTCAACTGGTGTAGGGACAACTGGCGCCGTTGGGTCCGGGATGGTGGGAGTCTCGACTGGAGTTTGGGACTCGGTTGGCGTCGTAGTGACTTCAAGTTTGCCCGATGGCACGGGTGGGACGAGAATTGAGATTGATAGCGATTCAGGATTTGAGGTTGTTGGCGGCACAGGACCTAAGGTTTTTGGCGGCACCGGATTTGACGTTATTAGCGGGACCGAAATTGAGGTTGTCGGCAGCAGTGAAACAGCCGTAGTGGTTGGATCGGGATTCTCAACTGGTGCGTCAGGATCCTCCGGGATAATACAGTCGTCAGTTGTACATGGCTCAATGGCGTGTGGAGGGTCATCTAGACCAAATGAACCGCCATCCTTCCTTCCGCATCCATACCAGTATGGACTACCATCATTAGCTAGCGAACCCTAATCGTTTTAGATCTTACTCACTAACCGACCTTCTTCAAGTCCTGAGGGAAATAGATCTGCGGATTACAACGGTAGTTGTCACCCGGGAGTGGGAAATGCGGATCATATGTCTTTGTCGCCTGGCCTTCGCAGTTATTTAAGTCGCTCAGCGTAAGGGGAGCGTTATGTCGCTTTTGCGTGCCAACGAGGGTAAACGCAGATGTTCCCGCATACGGCAGGAGGGTCGAGATTTGATCGAGGTCATATGGCAGAACTGTGGTGGTGAGGACTGGCCCAATACGACCGCAATCGTTCGACGCCGACATAGTTACGTACGCGACATAGACCGATGGTGATGTCCTACGCTGTTAGCTCCCTGTTTTCTGCGAGTATCAATCGAGCTGAGGAACTTACATCGTTATGTTGTATTGAGTATTCCAAATGCTCTTCGGGTACGTTTGATTACCAGGCAGGTCGGTCCAGTAGTACAGGTGCACACTAGCGGCAGTAAGTCGGCAAGAGGACCATGATATGATACAGGTCGACGTCGACTCGCCACTGAACACAGTGTCGGAGGTGAACGAGCAGAGATTTTCTGTAATAACTTGCGGTCCCCATGCTGGATCTGGTGTGATTAGGGAGAGGTCTACGCTGCATGTCGTCGGTCCCTCTTGGCTTGATGTGATGGAGGTAGACGTGCTACTGATATTGAGAAAACTGGTTGCTGATGGTATAGAGGTTGCGGTTGGAGAGCCTCCAGAGATGGCTTCACCGGCGCGCGGTATATCTTTGTTGGTATACTTTCAGTGACGGGTCCTGCAAGCCGCGCGATTAGGAGAGGACTTACTCAAGGCATGAGATGCAGACATGAGAAAGGAAACAGCGCAGAACAGAGAAGTAGCTCGGATAAAGGACGTCATAACGAGTGTCAGATAAAGGAAATCAAGCAAAATCACTTCAAAGGCAGCGTCGAAAGAGGCCAGAGTCGACCCTTTAGGAACGACGAAGTTAGGAATGGTCAGAGCAGATTATAAGTGCAGATTCGAAGAAATAGACCAGTACAAACCTGATGAGCATCAATGTGGGATCTCCTTTGACACTGCCACTCTCAGGGCAACAATAATGCAAATAGCGAGACCTCAACCAGGTAAGAGGGGCTAAGGTAAGAGGGACACAGTACTTGGCCAGGTCGGAAATATGACGCCAGCCCCGTCGCCAACAATTTAACGAATGAAGCAAAGATCTCAGCATTTTCCGTAAAAAAAGTTGCTACTCCACCACACAGTGCATCGGCTGCTCCACCACACAGTGCATGGATGGCACTGTGTGGTGGAGCAGCCGATGTAGTTCAATGAAATGAGGGTCGAGACACGAATAGTGCGACTCGCATCCAATGCCGGCTAGCAAGAATGGACTCATGGCGGCCATTACCAGTTAGTGGTCTTGTATGTTCCACCAACTTTACTTCTAGCAGCTACTTTGCGCCATTTCATTAAAACTTTGGACTACATGAGGTACCGTATAGGTGCATACGTAGGAAAAGTGTTTTGTTTACTAATCTCTACTGAAAAATATCAGCACTAATTCCAAGTGGAGTACGCTCAGCGCTACTGAACTCATCTCTGGCCCCTCCTCAAATTTTTCAGTATTATTGTAGGCTATAAATCCAAAATTGTGTTGTAATCGCCGTTTTCGGCGCCACCTCCTGACACAGCAAGTACCTGCATCAGCACTATGTGTTACGGTAGTAATCGAGTAATAAGTCTCGTGTAGGGACTTCTGCCTTCGCACTCACACAACATGAGCGACCTAGGTATATTCGTCTTCTTCACCCAATGAGTGTGTGTTCGCTGGTGGCAGGCCATGATGAGGCCGTTATTGATACCATTTTGTGCTGCCGCTGTCTTCTGGGAACGAGCATCATCAACCGAACTGTCGGCAAAGCTTCAAAGCCGCGATGGCAATGCGACCCTGATACCAGCGCCTGTAGTGATCCCTCCAAGCCAGTACTTGTAAGACATGAGCACATAAATCCTCAGAAGTGTAATTAACATTGAAGTACAGCGACGGCATCGATGGGCAATGGAGCACCATAAACATTCGCGTTGGTACGCCACCACAAAATGTTCGGGTCATCATCTCGACAAACTCTCCTTACCTCATGGTAGTCTTGCCATCAGGATGTTCTACAAAAGCAATCGCTAGTCCGCCAGCCAATTGCGTCATTTCACGCGGCGGAACGTTCATCTCGAGCACCTCCTCAACGTGGAATAAAGAAGGTATCTTCTACATCAACTCCGATGGAGTGGGACTCGAGGCAAATCTAGGTTATAAAATCGGTGCAGAATTTGGGCTGGAAACAGTTGGACTAGGATATACGGATGGCGCAAACGGCCCAGTCTTGACGAAACAGACCGTTGCCGGGTTTGCTACTGCCTCTCCAATGTATCTGGGTCTCTTTGGTCTCAACCCAGAGCCTGTCAATTTCACCACCATCGGAAACTTCTCTGCGCTTTCTTACCTCTCCTCCTTAAAGGCGCAAGATGCGATTCCCAGTCTTAGCTGGAGCTACACCGCAGGTGCCTATTACCGTCTTAAGGCAGGCTCACCGAATCAGCTAGTCTTCGGCGGCTATGATGCATCTCGCTTCCTTGCAAACAGTGCAACCTTTATGCTGAACGAGGATACCACCCGCGATATCGTCATTGCTGTGCAGTCGATTTTCGTTAGCGGCGCCAACATAGCCACGCTCCTTACCGAGCCTATCTTTGCCTTCATCGAGTCCACTGACCCAAATATCTGGCTACCAGAATCGGCATGCATGGCGTTTGAAAAGGCGTTTGGGCTGGAATTAGATAATACCACGAACCTCTATTTAATCAACGACACGCACTACACCAACCTTCTAGCCGCCGAACCTGTCGTCACGTTCCGCCTCGCCGACTCGCTCTCTGGAGGCTCGACAGTGGATATCACCCTCCCTTTCAGCGCCTTCGCCTTGCCAGCAACATATCCAGCAGTCTCTAAGCCAAGTTACTACTTCCCCCTTCGCAAAGCGCATAATCAGACACAGTACACTCTTGGACGAACGTTCCTGCAGGAAGCATATCTCACGGTCGATTATGAGCGGAGGAACTTCTCTGTCAGCCAAGCGACGTTCGTCGACGGTGCCACGAGCATAATCACCCCAATTTTCTCGCCCTCCTTAACTAGCAATATCACGCACCTCACCACTAGCAGCGCTAACCCCCCCACGGACCACTCAAGTGGACTCACACCGGGGCCCATCGCCGGCATAGTTATTAGTGTCATCTTCCTCCTCATTCTTTGCCCCGGCGCATTCACCTGGTACCGTCGCCGTGCTGCCCAATCACCACGCCATGCCGTCGTCGCAGACACTGCCGCCCAACTGCCCAAAGACGCCCCCGACAACGTCTCGGAGATCATTCTGCGCTACCTCCAATACCACCTCCCGATATCGCACGGGATTTTAAAGCCAGAGCTAGACGGCACGAGTGCGCACGACGACACCACAGCGGACAAAGCGCAGTTGGATCTAGCGCGGGTGAATGACATGCCGCGCTTCGGCGGGTCCGAGGGAGGAGAGGGTGGTAACATACCAATGTCGCACGGAGACGTGTTTGAGCTCCCATCGAGCGATATTGGGTTTGAGCTCCCATCGAGCGATCACCAGGTCTACAGCACAGATTACTTCGCCCGTGGGAGCAAGCCGTCGAGTGCTAGGAGCACGAGCATTCTGCGGACGTTTGGGGGGGAGTTGGAGAGTCCGGCAGTTATCCACGAGCTCCCGGGAAGCAGCATACATGCCGTAGTCTCGCCATCAACGAATGTTGTGTTGCCGATTTATAGTCCCGTGAGCAACAGGAGCAGCACAGCTCCGTCCCCGCTAGATAGCGGATCAGCAAGTCCGCCCCCGGCAGCGAGCGTGTCGCTAGGAAGTTCGGTGGTGACGCCTGCGAGGAGTCCGTTGAGCAATGTATTTGTGACGGCGCGGGAGGATGCGGGGGAAGGGAGCGAGACGAACGAGAAAAATCAACATATTTAAGGACGTGGTGGAGGCAGACCTATCCCCATGTGATACCATTAGAGCAGCCTTGTACGCTTATCAATTCTAGCTTCCTTCCCTTCCTAAGCATCATGTTACGAACACGGAGCGGCCTGCAGGGCGGCAGGCCGGGCGATTGGTTAGCTAACTGACCAAGTGATGGATAGTTGGATAGTTCGGATAGTTGAGACTATCCAACTATCCTAACTATCCACAGGCACGACACTCTCTATATTAGTAGAATAGTTTATTAGGTTATAGGAGCTTCGTGCTCAACAATACAGTATCTTACCATACTAGTAACGTGCGACACTTGAACCAGAAGCCTTTGTGACTGAGTCTTTGCCTCACCACCCAGCGCAAGTTAAGCCTCTACGATAGGTCGTTGACCTACCGGCGTTACACATCATTCACTACTTAAATAGCTCATTTGTACTTTGTGAGACCCCCTGCAATATCTGCTGTTGGCTCCCACCTAAGGACTTAAGATGACATTCATAGATCTCAACCCGGTCGAGCCTTTCCCAGACACGTAGATCTGCTGTCCATGTATGAAATCAGACGCCATTGCTCGAACGGCTCCTACAATCAGAATTTTGTCCTACACACAAGTAGAGAGAATAAAGTCAAAGTGCAAGATTGTCACGGGTAGACCCCCTATTGATTGATTGATTTATTATGTCATACACGGATCTAGCGGTCCGAAGGACTGCTATGCCGGCATGGTCCAGCTTTGGCGCCAGTTGCCGAAGTGCGCCTTCATATTTGGCTGACACCCTTCACTTCATCACTACGAGAGTGACCAGCAACCTCCTCCACTAAACGGTCTGGCTCCTATCTACAGCTATATACTTAGGTGTGAGAAGGAGTGCTCTGTTCGGTCTTTTGGGGTGAAATCTGGCTCCTTGGCTGCCGCTACTGCTAGCCATCTAGTGTCATCGTACCTTCAGTCTCCCCCCAGTGTTCCACTTGGTCATTCTGTACTGTCCCGCACCTCCTAAACTGCCTAAGGAGGTGCGTCTGTTCCATGAATCGTATGGCTTTTGTGGCTGATTTTGGCTCGTTTAAGATTGCACTTAAATCCAGTCGTCCTTGGATGCCAAACACCCTCCGTCCTAGGTCCCGATAATTTCGACATCTTAGCAGGACGTGGCTCACGGTCTGTCGTCCTTCGCCGCAGTCGTATCCCGGGTCATCGAAGTCCGGAACTTTCCTCCTCCATAGGTGATCTCTCAAGCCAATCTTCTCCGTTCGCATTTGGATGAGCAAAGCACGTTGCCATTTCTTCAAGCCATGGTGCAGGCGGGGGGCCTTGTGGGTGGGTTCCCGGGTATGTTTGTAGGTAGCTCTCCCTCTCTGTTCGGATTCCCATTGGCAAGCCCACCCTGCTCTTGTCTGCCTCATGACCCAAGTTTTAAGGGTTGCTTGCGAGTGATATGTCTTTATTCGTGTCCCTTGTCAACATGGTCAACGCCACCAAGTTCTTCCGTGAGAAGTACGCCAAGTCCACTTAAAGTGGCAATTTGATACATAATTATATGATAATAGTAGTTGTGATCATTATGAAGGGGACGATCTCAACATCGGCGTTCTCTGGGTTTTGGGCAAGAGGGTCTAAAAAGATACTATGGGTGGGATTTCAACAGCATTGTGGGAAGCGGTATAAGGGTGTCCATCAACCGGGCAGACCCAATCAGGCGTTTTGATCTTTTAACAGCGGATTTATTTGACTTTCATAGATGGATTTCATCTGTTGTGTAGAAGGTTGGCGGGGAAGTAGTTAAAAAAAATGCAAGCCCATTCAACCGGGAACAGCTGATGTGTCCATGCTCATGTGATATGTGCCTTGAAGTTGCCATGTTTTCTAATATACTCAAATAGCTCGGAGGACAAAGACGGTCATAAAGTGTGAATGGGGTGAGCGTCTGTGAACTTGAAAGTGGAGGACGACGACGGTCATCAGAGTAGATAGGGTGAGTGTCAGTGGGTTTGAAAATGACAATAGCCATGCTTAGGTAGGATAAGATGAGCGTCGGTGAGCTTGAAATTTGAAGGCGATGACCGTCATCAGCGTAGATTGGGTGAGCATGGGTGGGCTCAAAAATTGTATGATGAGCACTCTCCCGGATATCTAGGTTTCCCAGTCTGCTGCCTACAAATACGGCGTTTTTTACTTTCAAGGACCTACCACCTAGTGGTATAAGACGTCAAACCCCCCTCCAAACTCTCCTAGATTCTAACGGCGGAATCAACAGTCTATGGTCGCTGTCCAAAAACGGCCAGCCTAACCTCAACCCTTTAATAGTTATAATCATATGAAGGAATATCCGTCGACAAGCGGTAGTTGCAAATACTCAGGGTCTATCACATAGTAATATATCGTCGTCCTTTTTAGTTCATCAACTCCCCATAGGTCCAAGATACACTGCATGATTTCATATACCCAGTCGATTTTCTTCCCGGTTCCCTCTGCAAGCACATTGCACCAGATCATAAGCTTCCAGCAATATTTTAAATACTTGCGCAACTCCTCAGCATTCTCTGGATGCAACGGATCATCAACAATTGGTAACCGCCGCCGTGGTATATACTCTGCATGATCTAGGACCTCTAACGCAAGTTCGAGAGGCAATCCTTTTCTGCTGCAGGTACCAGGTGACAACGGGGAGTGTAGCTTGCTTCATAAACCACGTTAAACTAAGAATTAGAGAGTATACCGAAAACCAGTAGAAGCATCCTTCTGTAATAAATTAGTACAATGTCTTTCCTGCAGAACAAGGCTTTACTCACCTCATAGGGCTCGATTAGCAACCTCTTCGGCCGGATAAACCTAAGATCACAGCACACAACCAAAACTATGGTAAAAGCGTTCAAGCCTAGGGACATCCTGCTCCGTAACAGAAGTAGAAGATATGTCAAGGAGCTTGAATGCCCTGCACAGATAGAAGGTTCAGGGCGAGGAAAAGTATCGGAACGTTTCAGTATTCAATAGGGACTATTGCACCAGGCTCATAGGAAATAGGGACTGAAAGACGAGAAATAATGCCCGAACTTCTGGTGGAAGGGGAGATAACTAATATGTCTAGGGCTCATATCATTCAACTGCGAACAGGAAAAGATATCAAAGACAATGACATGGTGTAAGAACGCAACAACGGAACTTCGGCAAAGTGCAACCATCCCTTCTTTTTTTCTTCATCGCTTCATGTGTTTCCTAGCAACCCACACAAGCCCGAGAAGCATGATTAGACTAAAGACACCCATCAACACCGTCGTCTGCACATTATCCGCTATATAATTCAAGACCTTTCCGTCCGACCCATGCCATGATCTCCCTGCCGCATGATGTATCACCGCCCGCCCGTATCTTTCGTCCAGTAGCCCTAGATTTTGCCGCTGCGTACAATATAACCATGCGTACTCTCGAAACGCCGCCGTCACCATCATCGGACCCGTGGTCCAAAACACCTGTAGGTATGGTAAGAGGACGCGTAGCGTTTCCTTCCCCGCGCGCCGCTTGGCCTCGCAGAGCGCCGACTGAAGAAACGAGGACTCGCGCTCTGCCATGAAAAAGTGATTGCTGAGGCCGAGGTTCCCCCCGGTGGAGGCAAAGATAGCCTGTAGGCCGAGATGCTGAAGACATTGTATTTGTGTCGCGTCGCGGGGATAAACATCTAGGTCTGCGTAGATGCCACCTTCTGCATGGACGACTACCAGCCTCGCAAGGTCGGCACGTTGGATATTATAGCGATAGCCCTTGTATGTGGAGAGTAGCCAGGTGTACTTGGCCTTGAGAAGTTGGAGTACATCGTCGTCGGTCCAGAGCTTAACAGTGTAGTTGTTGTGGCTGAACGTGTTCTTCCACAAGGCCTGGGACGCTTCCAATGTCGTAGAATATGTTCGGACGTCTGTCGTTCTCCAGATTTGGTGGATTATGTTGGGCAGTCCCGTGTCACCGTCGGAATGGTTCAGGGTTTCGGGGCTATTAGGAGTGCATCTGTTGATTATCTCCAGGGACTCAGACAATTGGCCGGAAAATATAAAACCTTGTGCGGCATTGAACTGATGAATAACCAGAACGACGACGAGAGAGAGGGCGAGTACAACGAGCTTTCCCGAACGGTTCCTTAGAAAAAAGACCATTGTAAATCGTCTCACAGGTCGAGGCACCAACACCCAGATGAGGACTTAGTTAACGAGGCAATGTCGAAGGATAATGGGTTCAAAGGAAGTTTGACCGAGGAAAGTTAGCAACATTTCAAATAAGGGGGGCCGAACCAGCAGTGCCGTCTCGGCAAATGGCCATCGGTTTGGATTTTATACCTCACTGATGCGGCATAGTCTACTTTGGATACCACCGTTCCACATAGAGGTGCTTCATCGCTGACTCCCGGAGAATCCCAAGGCGATGCACTGCGCCATAGCCCTTCTCGGCACTAGCTAAACGTGATCCCTCATCCGGAGCTTGCTGTCGAGATTCATGCCTAGAATCTTCACCACATCACCTGCAGATGCACATACTCCGTTTATTCGTTTTAGCAGGTGGATCCGCTGTGATGATCTGAAGCGGTCCAACACCTAGGAAGCCACATAGTACGGGCTGAGTGCGGCCTGCTATAGCCCAGTTCAACGATTGCTAAAATTGAACAGCCACTTAGGATATGGATATCGACCGGAGCAAGCAAGCTGCGACTTAGGGATCACGCAAGTTGGTGACTTAGTTTAGACCTGTTGAGCTGAGTGAGTTGGTAACGAGAGCTAAAGGCAGTAGGCAACTACGGAGCTGTTACAGCTTTGTTAGATTTAGCTGCATGACCCACCACACACATGTGGTGGGGACAGTGTTAGCAGACCTTAAAATGGCGCTAATGTAAGGCAGCCCTGTCAGATGTTGGGTGACGACGCTAGTGCTATATTAACCTAAATAGGTTAGTGCACCAAATAAACAGTACTAGTAGCCTAATCCGGTTAGCTTATGACCTGCTTTTAGATGGAACTAACGCTTCTACTCCTTCCATACCATCGACCAATTATAATCCATCCGTAAATGGCCCTCAACTGGCTAGCGGTAAACCGCGGGAAAACCATAAAGGTCAAGTATAAATACCTTGCTATTATCCGCATCAAAATACATCGAGCAATTGGCCATTACGCTTTCGTGTTCTAGATTACCCTACGATTCTGTTAATGTAAGACCAGTTTTACCTTAATAACAACCCTTTCAATTAGACAAGACTAACAGGATTAGAATATCAATGATGATGAAATTCAACATTGGACTTATTCTGGCTCTCGGAGGCGCTATCGCTGGGGTGATAGCAGAGGGCATAAACTGCAAGGGTAATGCCCGTTGTGCCGAGCTGTCACTCTACACACAAGTCAAAAACTACGTTGATATAATCGATGGTGTTGATCCAAATCGCTGGTACAACAACGGTGAGCACATCGCCTGCATAAAAGCTGATGTGCCAACTGGACTCTACTTCTCGGACCATATTTCTTCATGTGTGTTTTTGCAGAATTCTGGTGGGGCGCCCGGCCATTCTCTCCGGCCACTCATCAAGCTTTTACGCAAACACGGATGTAAAGGTTGTGGGAGCGTACCCTTGTTTGCACCACAGGGCAACAATAATGTGGCAGATGGCGAGTTGACGGTTAACTATGTTTCGAATACAAATGGTTGCGATTCCGGACTCTGCTAGTGTATCCTTTTACAGTCGGTCTTTGGGGGCTATCTTTTTAGTTAAAACTCCACTATTCATTTAAATAACGGTAAATGAAAAATATACCCTGCAGTGACTAGTCAGCTCTCCGGAAGAGGTGATATGCACCGTCTGCCAACCCTTCCTGTTCCCACGGTGACCGAGGCACACGGCGGGTGCTGACATTATCAACAAGACCAGATCAGTGATTGTTCAGTGTCTTTTGACAGCTACTCTTACCGCGAGAGACCCATCTACTTACCTGCGTATAGAGCACCGGAATAAGGACTAAGATGGTGATGGAGGGAGCGAGCCCAACGCAGCGGTTGGGCCAAGAATGTGTCTAGACGCCCAACGCAGTGTAGTGGGGCAAGAAGGAGAAGGGAACGCGGGACCTGTCTCTTAATCTAAAAATTATCAAGCCTGTCATTCCCAACATTGTTATTGAAAGCCTTTGGTCCATAATGCAAGTTGCAATTTTTCCCTCGAATGAAATATGTGTTGGAAGAACACGAACTTCCTAGACACTGTGGGCTGCAGGCAGCAAGACTTGTAACGTAGCTACTGGCGGCAACATATCCAACAAGAGTTCCGGCACCAGGGGGTTAGAAACTATCACTAAGGATTTATCTAGTGACTGCAAGTCTGTCAGTTAACTGTTAGCTAGAAGAAAGTGGGCCTTTAGCGCGGAAAGAGGGTCATGCATGAACCTATGTGAGGGTCTCAGGGGAAGAAAGTAAACAGTAAACAAGGAGTACCTCGTATCGAAATTCGATACGAGCCCGTACCTGACATACTACTGTACTATTATGTCACGAGTACATAGTGAGGAGTTCGGTTAGAGCAGGTAGTCGTCGCATCATTCCGTGCTATAGCTCCGGTATGGTAGAAATCTCGTATAGACGGAATTGGTCCTGTTAGTTTTCTAATCTAACGTCTCAAGAGGCTGCTGTACTTCCCACATACGGAGCACCACACTACGTTCTGTGATACGAAGTGGATAGGTTTAACCGTCTAGCCAGAGAGCTTCAGATCTACACCGTAAAGGCGAGGATACGAGGATCAATCAAAGCAAGTTTGTGTTGTTTTTTATAAAAGAATGTAATTATCTTCTTTCTGTCTTCCTTCCCTTCCTTCTTTCTTATCATTTCGTCTCTATCTAACCATCTCAAAACGCTATCCCGCAAATATTAATTTTTATTTTTGCTTCGTTTTTTTCACAATTACAATCGCTACCGCTTCATTATCTCAATATGCGTTACTCAGTCCTTGCCGTTGCGGCCCTCGCATCCTCCGCCTTCGCCTCAACCTTCTCTGAGTGCGAGACCGCGAACAACGCCTGCGTCACCGCCCCCGGCGCTAACTTCTCCTACTGCGGTGCCCAGCACGCATCCTGCCTCGCCAGCGCCACCACCTCCACCGCGAGCGACTGCATGGCCCAGAACAACGCTTGTGTG
>KV454722.1:0-72140 GCA_001662585.1 Pseudogymnoascus sp. WSF 3629
CTCGCTCACCTAGGTACCGGATTATCCATAGCCATCAAAAGTCGCAGTGCATTACGTTCGTCACGTCTTAATATAAGACCTACTTCGTTCGTGTTAACGTGGTTGCCATTAGGTAACTAAGGGAGATAACCCGATCATCGTGAGGGCATTAAAATCCGAAGGCAGCGACGCTCACCCGCTAGTCTAAATGGCACTGTCCCGAGTATTAATCCACTTCAAGCTTGAGATCGGTGGATTAGTAGTTGGGTGGGTGACCACCAGCGAATACCCACTGTTGTATGTTTTTGCTATTTTGTGTTTTGCTATTTTGTTGCTGCGTGATAAAAACCTCTTCGATTGGTATATGTATACTGTATATCGGGATATCAGGATATATACGCTCTTCTTGCAGCAGCACTCTCCTACCCTACCCAAAACCAACAACAAATCATTGCCATACGCCAAAACCGCAACGCTACGCCAACTCCCAAAAAACCCATCTGTTAAACCTATGCTACCTCCCAAAGACTACCCAAACCTCAACCCCGCACTCGGATCCCACACCCCAGCTTGTGGCTGCTGCTGTTTCTTACCATCCACCGCAGTGGCCGGCGACCCGCCAAACCGAATCCCCATCTCCGGGTTCCACATCCCCGCTACCGGCCCCGCCGGGAGTGGAGGCTGCTGCTGTTGTTGCTGCTGGGGCTGTGGTAGCGGCGCGGGGTTGCGCGTAGCTATGGGGGCGGGCATTGGTTCTGATTGCTGGGGCCGTGACGGGGCGTGTGAGGCGGGTTGCTGTTGTTGTTGTTGTTGTTGTGCTTGATTCTGCAGTGATAAAGAGCCGAGGGGAGGAAGTGAGAGATCCCTATAGATCAACCCATTAGCCATTGTCCAGCAAAACTAAGCAGATAAAACTTACGACTCAAGCCCCGCAGCCTCGGCCCTCCGTCGATACCCAAACTCCCTCGCCTCCTCACGGAACCTCCCAACAATCCGACTAAGATCATTATAAAACGTCCTCCCCATCTCCAACTTCGCCACCACATCCTTATACCCCACCCAGGCCCCCTCCAGCTGCTGCAACGCCTTCTCTCTTTCACCCCCACCCTCGCCACGGCGCGCACGCACGAAATCCGCATTGGCCCGCTCGACAGCACGAAGTAAAGTAGCTTGCTCCTCCGCCTCAGCCGTGACAGCCGCAATCTCGGAGTCATACCTACTCCCGAGCCTCGCATCGAAGAAAGCCTCAAAATGCGCTGTTACGATAGTGACATCCGGCCTTTCGCGCTCTAGTCTCGCCGCCTCAGCCAGAAGGGCGGGATGCACGTCATCCCCCCTAGCCGCCTCGCGAAGCGCCTCAATCCTGCGACGCCGCCTGCTCTCAAGACGCGAAATGTCATTAAGGCAGGTACGCAACGCCGACGCCTCAGCCTCAAGTTTTGGCGGAATAACAGCGCGGCGAGACGCCGGTACGAAGTCTGCGAGCCCGCGGTCGGGACCGGCGAGGATGCGCAGCAGCGGAGAGAGGTTGCGGTAGGTGTCGCGAACGAGGTCATCGCTCGCAGCTGCGCTGGCGAGATAGCTTTCGATTTCTGCAATTTGGGCGTGGAGTTTGGGTGCTGCTTCGCGGGAAGGGGCCCGGGTCCAGCGGAGGGTGCCGAAGCGAGCGCGGAGAGCGGCATCTTCGGCTTCCTCGGCGAGGAGGGCGTCGCGGCCGGAAGCGAAGGTGGCGGTGTCTGTCGCCTTTAGCTTTGCGGTGTCGGCGAAGGAGCGGTCAAGGCGGGCAATTGCATCGGACTGGCGGAGTTCTTCAGCGTGGGCGAGGAGGGCGGGGGGGATGCCGAGGGGCTTCTCGAGGGCTTGGAGGGAGCCGGGGAGGGAGAGGGCGGAGAGGGTGCTATGGATTGAGGCGGTGAGGGCGGAGAGGGGGGCGGTGAGTTGGGTGCTGACTAGGCGGTCGCGGCGCTCTTCGTAGATGCTGGCGGCGAGGTGGACGGCGAAGGGGACGAGTTTGGAGAAGAGGGGAGGGCCGAATATGGCGTTGTCGCCGAGGTGGTCGAGAGGGGATGCGACGTCTGGGGGTACCCGGGCGACGACCATGCCGGCGCGCTCGAGGGTCTTAAGCTCGGATTTCGGTGGTACGGGGTTTAGGTAGATGAGGTCGTTATCCTTCTCAGCACGCTTGAGGTCTTCAGAGACCTTGTTCTTGAGGCCGTTCAGGTCGCTCAGCACGGTCTTGTTGACGTAGCGCGCCTCCTTCAGCGCATCGTTGACACAGAGCATACTGTCGCGCAGTCGTGCTACCTCCTCGCCGTACTTGCGCTTCTCGAGGCAGTCACAGGCCTGTCGGTACTGTGCTGCTGCTGCGAAGTGGTGGTGTTTCGCAGCCATGTGGTGGATCCACTCGGAGCTTATGGCCTCGCTCTGGACGGCCCAGTCGCCGGCCGTGCTGTACAGGTCAGAGACCCGCGCGGCGAGCTTCGCGATCGATGAGTCTTTGTACCCGTCCATCACGGCCTTCTGCCAGAAGCACTCTTGTCCCTGTGCGAGGAGTAATTCCTGCAGCGATTCAAGCGTCACGATGTCCATATCCTCCACGGGCGCCGTGCGCAGCTCTGGCACGACCTTGTCCTTGATGTGAGAAATTACGCCGGCAGCGAGGCAGAAGTAGTTCGCTGCAGACTTGAGCCCATCGGGAGAGCTGAAGTTGACAGACACGGCGAGTTGGGAGTAGAGCGCCGCGAGGTTGAAGAGGACATTGCATAGCTCGAACTTGAGGTTATCCTGGGATATTGGGCGCTTCGTGTTATAGCCCAGCGCAGGGAACCATGTGAAGTCGGCGCCAATCTGTATTGAAGTAGAGTATCAGTATATATTATTCCAGCCATAAAATAAATTATCCCGCCCAAAAAATTACTCACATCTATAGGGAACTTCCCGCCCATCCACACGAGCTGGGCGGCATAGGCAGCAATTTTCTTGAGGCCGCTGATGTGGGGTTCGCGGACGTTGATTGCCTCTCGGCGTAAACTGTCGATGACCTCGAGGTCCTGCTTGAACATGTCCGGGTGCTGGTCATATTTGCCGGATATATATTGCCTGATGGCGTCGGAGAGGACGAGGCTGTGGGCTTTGCAGAAGGGGAGGAAGAGGATGTTGCTTGGAGTTTGTGAGCTTGTGTTTTATGAAAATATAGAGGGGGATCTGGGAGAGGGAGGGGCAACTTACGAGGTCATATTGAAAGTTAAGCTGTCCCTGTGGTGGAATCGTGGGAGCTATAGAATATTGAAGCCTTGAGCCAGGCTCTTTCTCTGTTTGGGTCAGTGAGGTACAGTGCACGGAGCGAAGTGGGATGGATGTCTTAGTGTCAGGGTCAGCGATGAAGTCATTGTTGCCTGAGGCAGCTACGTCAAATAGGTACGTACTCTTGGACATAAATTGAGCCTGAGGCATCAATTGTCATAGGCCAAGGGAGCTTGGGGATGCTTAAATCGCAGAATCACATGCTCGCGATGAGGGGCATGGGAAGCTAAGCGAGAAGTACATCAGCATAGGTACACAAGTACTCTTCTTCCAACCAGACTGTGTAAAGTTACACGATGAGAAGGGTTTGGGTATGTCTGGGATACAATCTGTCGTCATCAATAAACAGGCAGATAATCAATTTTAACGTTGAAGAGAGATAGAGATAAGGAGGAAGCTGACAGCAGAGCCTCTATAATCCTCGTATCCTTATTTCTTCATAGTTTGAGCCTCATACATATATATCCATCTGTCCGTCTTTCCATCATCCATATATACATCTACCTGGAGCTGTATATCTCTCTTGTCCTTCTATACAATACCCCACGCAATACCCCATAAAGTGCGGTCTCAGTCGCCCACTCACTGCTCCATACTTCCATACCCTCACTGTGAAACTCTTCGATACCTTGTCCTCTACTGGACAGCACCGTGAACACCCTGACTCTGACTGGCCGGGTAATGGAGGAAACAAGCCAGCGACATCCATACCCCCATGGACAGGATCGCCGCACAGCCAAGGGCAGCCATTGCAGTACTACCCAAGACAGGTAAGTATAGCAAGCCCTCCATGCCATCATACCATACAATCCCTACTAATATGATATTCTCTACTATAGTGCAGCACCAGTATTACCATCAGCCTCAAACTAAACCCCCCAAGTCAATCATACGGAATAAGGCCACAAACAGTCTGGGGAAAGGTCCCTTGGCGCCTCTCGACCTCTCTCGACCCTTCTCGTCCCTCTTCCCCGACATCTGCGCCCTTCTCCTCATTCTCCCCCATTCTGTTCCGAATACTTTTCGCTGCCTCATATCCGCTTCCTCCACAATCCATCCTCGGGACTACCTATAACGGAGTAGCGACACTGGGAGACACCTGTAGTGGCCTGTAACGACGCTCTTCTCTTCCACTGTTTACCACTTTTGGCCCCGCCTGGGACAAGGTCACTCGGTAAATCAACAACCGCCCGCCGCTACCACATATTACGAGACTACTTACCTAAGGTGACTCCAACCCATCCCGCCGGGAACGAGAGAAAAGGCACACGACTCACTTGTCTTGACTTCGTGCACCGCCTCTATATTCTCAATCCTCACTTCTCTACGCCGCTCCTTTATATTGTTGCTTTGGACTTACGACTGTTCCCCTCGTGACTCCAAAGATCCGCTCGCCAATTCCTTCCTCTTGAGCTTAATTGGCTACGATAAACTACCGGCCCTCAATTAGCCTCGGCACTCGACAGCCTTTCGCCCTCCATTCGCCCTCACATCTCGCCCCAGCGGCCTCGCAACATACTCAACTACCTTTACGTGTAAATACAAGTGACGACGCGCGCGACGGACATCACGGAGACATCCAGCTGAACAAAACTCATTGCGCAGTGGCCCGAGGGCCCTAAAACCAGCAGCGAATATGTCGTGGAAGAAGTCGGACCGCTTGATGGAGACCATCAAGCACTACTCAGCCTTCCCTGCCACAGGCGTAAGCTTGCGCCAGATGGTACAGTTTGGGGAGAGGCCTTCTGTCGGTATGTTCTACCACCTGAAGCAAGAGCCAAACGCGCCATACTGACGCTCAATCTCCAGGAACCCTCTTCCGCGCGTCGCAATTCCTCTCGGAAGAATTACCCATACGGCTTGCGCATAGGGTGCAGGAGCTGTCAGACTTACCAGATGGATTAAATGAGATGACCTCGATAAAGAGGGTGAAGGATTGGTATGCGCAGTCATTTGAGGTATGAACATTTACTCTTGGGGGGGGGGGTTGTAGGTTGAGTCATATACTGACGACACGGCAGGAAATCACAGCACTTCCCAGGCCGGAACTCTCGAAAGAGGTCAAGGAGCGCCTCATGAGGCCGAACAAGTTCAATGGCAAGCACTCTAAGATTATCTCAGAATCGACGTACAATCCCAGTGTGCCCAAGGGAAAGTACACCTCTGCCTACTGGCCGAACGAAAACGGAAACGGTAATGGCAACGGGGAGGGCAAGAAGGGCTTCTCGCGTCGCTATTTCGCGACAGTAGAAGACACAGGCGACTGGCCACCTGAGCTATTCGACTACAACAAACGGTTCGCCGAGACGCTCAACACGATCAAGAGGCGGCACGACGGCGTCGTCACGACCGTCGCCCAGGGCATCCTCGAGTACAAGCGCAAGCGGCAACGTATGCAGATCGACCACAACATCCAAGCCTTCCTGGACCGCTTCTACATGTCGCGCATAGGAATCCGTATGTTGATCGGGCAGCACATTGCGTTAACGGATCAGAACCACAACAAGGACCCCAACTACGTGGGCATAATCTGCACCAAGACCAACGTGCGCGATCTGGCGCAAGAAGCCATTGAGAATGCGCGCTTCGTGTGCGAGGACTTCTATGGCCTCTTTGACGCGCCTAAGGTCCAGCTCGTATGTCCGCCGGACTTGAATTTCATGTACGTGCCGGGTCACTTGTCGCATATGCTCTTCGAGACGTTGAAGAACTCGCTTCGCGCGGTCGTCGAGACGCACGGGCAGGATAAGGAGGAGTTCCCCATCACGAAGGTGGTGGTTGCTGAGGGGAAGGAGGATATTACTATTAAGATCTCCGATGAGGGTGGTGGCATTCCACGTAGCGCCATCCCGCTCGTGTGGACATACATGTACACCACCGTCGACTCGACGCCGAGTCTCGACCCAGACTTTGACAAGAGCGATTTCAAGGCCCCGATGGCCGGGTTCGGGTATGGATTACCCATATCGAGATTGTACGCGAGGTATTTCGGAGGGGATCTTAAGTTGATCAGTATGGAGGGGTAAGTTCTTCCTTTTTTCCACCCACCTAAAAAACACAATACTAACACCCCACAAGTTACGGCACAGACGTATACCTCCATCTCAACCGCCTATCCTCCTCCTCCGAACCCCTCCAGTGACAACCAACCCCCCCCCTCGAGACCGGCGGCCCCTCCCGCTCCCGCCACCACAGCACCTCGCGCAACCTGACCCTGGACATGCGCTACAAGCAGATGCACCTCAAGACCCCGCGATTCCAGCGCGAAGTAACGACGCGCAAGCAGGTCGGCGACGCGGAGAGCATGGTGAACGAGGGCGAGTCCTCGGCGGGGCGGAGCGGTTTTTTTGGACGGGGGGGGGAGGTGTGAGAGAGCTGCTGGCGGGGAAGTGGGGGGGGATACTGGCGGCTTGTGCTTGTTTCTGTAGTCCCCTTCTTGTCCTGCTGCCGCTGCTGGAGTTGGTGGCGTGATGCGGTCGTGCTGGATTTGGTGGTGGTGAGCCGACGCGTCCGCTTCCTCTCCCCCCTGAGAAAAAAAACAAATCTACTGGAGAGGGTGAAAACTGGCGAGGGGGGTGTGTGTGTTTGCACATAAATGAAGAAATCTTCAATTGGAGACGGAAACAAAATACAAAATTCTCTATTTTAAAGCGGTTTACTAAGGACGGGGGATTGGCGGTACATGCATTATAGGAGGGATGCAGGATGGATAGAAGATGCATTTGCCTCGAGGAGGGCATGATAAAGGAGGGGGAATATTTCTTTGGGCGGCTATTTCATTGTTGTTCACTGGGGCTCGGTGGGGTGGGGTGGGTGTACGGCGCGTCAGGCAGGTCAGGGGGGGTTGGTTGTAACATATACGTGGGATCTCGTACGCCTGGGCCGTGGTTTTCTTTTTGCATAGCATTGGTTTCCGGGAAGGCGAGACCAGAGGAGGTGGTAGTGATGGATGGGGTATTCGCCCCCTGTTTGGAAGATTTGTTGGGGGGGTAGAGAAATAAAGATCATGATTGTTTAAACATTTGGATTTGAGAAATGCACGTGAATAATATGTAGGGAGTGTGAACGGATAAATGAATGAATATTTGAGCCCTTATTTCTCGCCCATCGGGCACGCCTATACTATAGTAATACCTTACAACGCCCCCCTCTTCACATACGTATATACATCCCTCTCTTCTCCACACACCTACGCCTTATAAAGCGTATCCAAAAACCCCCCCGCCAACTCCACCACAACGCTCTTATTCGGCAAGCTCCCCGCAACCCCATAAAGCGCTGCACTATCCCCTCTCGCCTCCCCCTTCTTCCGTCCATTCACGCCCCTCTCACGCTCCTTCTCGCGCTCCGCCTCCACGACCGCCTCGAGGTCGGTGATAAATTTCTGCCACACCTTTGCGACGGGGAGCGTGACGGCTATGTGCATGGCGGGCGGGTTTTGGAGGGCGTTCAGGTGCCAGCCCTTGCCGGACATGCCGTCGGCGATGTCGTAGATGTCGAGCGTGGAACTGCGTACTGCGACGACGCTGACGAGGGGCTCGCCTACGATTTGCAGGTCTGCGGAGAGAGAGGGGTTGGTGCGCACGGCTTCCGCAATGGAGCGCGCAGCACCGACGATCTCGTGAGCCGAAGCGATGTAGCCCGCTTCACCGACACGCATCAGACTAGCCCAGCATCCTGCAATCAGGGCGCCGGGGCGGGATCCCGCCATGTTAGGGGAGGCGTAGATGCCACCCGACCAGTCCGGCGCGATAAAGTACTGGTAGGTACGCAACTTCGCGGTGCGGTAGAGGACGGTGCTGTTTCCCTTTGGCGCGAAGCCGTACTTGTGGGTATCGCAGGAGATGGAAGTGACGCCGCGGAGGCGGAAGTCGAAGAGCGGTGCTGGGAAGCCGGCGGCACCGAGGAAGGGGACGAGGAAGGAGCCGAGGCAGCAGTCGACGTGGAGGGGGATGCGGCGGGCGACGGCGAGCTTGGAGAGCGCGGAGATGTCGTCGATGATGCCGTGGGGAAAGTTGGGGGCGGAGCCGACGAGGAGGACCGTGTTGCTGTTGATGAGGCGCGAGACGGCGGGGATGGAGACTTGGTAGCTTGGGGCGGGGCAGGCGACGAGGTGAACCTTGATGCCGAAGTAGTGGCCGGCTTTGTGGAATGCGGTGTGGCCGGTGTCTGGGAGGATCCTGAGAGAGGTCAGTACGTGCGTTTGGAGAGAGAAGGGGGGAGTGGCTGGCTTACATCTCGGGCTCAGTGACACCACGCTCAACGTAGGCCTTTTGTCTGGCGCTGAGGCAGGCCATGAGGATCGACTCGGTGCCTCCGCTTGTGGTGGCACCTGCGGCTCCGGGCGGCGCATTGAAGATTCCGAGGACCATTGCGACGATCTCGGCCTCCATCTTTCGCACGCCAGGGAAGACATCCGGATGGATGGGGTTGGCGACGGTGAACTTTCCGAAGGCCTCCGTCTGCAGCTTGATCAGGTCGTCGCCGCCGTGGTACACAGCACCAGACACATATCCGTCTTCCCACTTGGTGTGGTCCATATTCGCGAGGGTCTCCAGCTCCTTCTGCACTGTTTCGTCGGTCCAGCCCTCCTTCGGGAGAGTCAAGTGCCTCGTTATGCCGGGTCCGGATTGTATGAGCTTCGCCTGCAGCTTTGTGATCGCCTCGTTGACCTGTTTCTGCACTTGAGTGCGCACACCCGGCGCCCTCAAGAAGAGCCCATACAGCGTCCGTCGAACCGAAACATAGCCATCGATAGTCGAACCAGCGAATCCCCTGCCCTTGAGTTTCAGGTATGCCTTCTTCGTCCACCTCCACAGGAAGAGGAAGAAAATGATATTTCGCAGCCTAAACCAAAGCGTCAGTATCGGGATCGGAGCTCCGAGCGAGTTATCACCGACGGACTTACAGGTCGATGTTCAACGAGAGCAGCTGGCTGCCCGAGCCGCCGGCCCTCGCGGCAATGGTGTTGCGCAGGCTGATGGGCATTCTCGAAGTCCCCGGCATGGTGATATCTGGAACAATTGAAACTTCTCAGTTCCTTGATGGAAGATGTGACGTCGAGAGATGCTGGCGGCGGCGATACGGCGACCTCCACTTTATGCCGGAGCTCGGCTTGGGAAGGGAGTGGGGAATCTGGGAATCACATGCCACTATGTCTATTTGGGGCAGGACGGAGCACTCACAGCAGCTTCCTATTGGGTGCTAGCTACATTAGGATGGACTGCGGAAAAACGTACTCCCGTGTATATATCTCCAAAGCCTCACGAAGCTGTTTTATATAGATAACCGTAAGATCAGCGCGGTCAAATTAGATGATCTTTTCCATTTGAGAATATCGACAGCTACTTCTACTACCACTCAGTCACACTAATGGCACAAAATAAAGTTAAGCGCCTCGCAAAAGGAGGCCAGCATTATATATACCCTACCCTACAAACGTATCCATCACTTGACTCCGACAGCTCTGTCCTACTCCCACAGAAATGCGTTTAATGATATACAAGAAATTTCGAAATAGCGCCCCAATGGCACAACCCCCCGTACTGACCGCTTCGCGACGTGGCCCCAGTGTGAAATGCAAGGACATGAAATGCTTCAATGCCGTCTTCAACGCCCCATAACGCCCTCCGTACTCAATCATCGCTCATTAGAGTCTCTTGGACCCATTCGTATGCTCCGGTCGCTCTTGGTTACAGCCGACCTGCGGCCTCAGGCCGCCATCGCTACGAACTGAAAGCCTGTCGCCATTGCTTGGAAAAGGGCTTAGCCTCGTCCTCGCATTTCGGTTGACCGGAAGTATCGCAGCCCGCGAAGTTGATGACAAAATCTCCTTCCTTGTATACCTCTGTCTTCCCAGTTGTGGCTGTGGGGGCTCTGCTGTACGAATTCATAATGTGCTGCGGGACTATGCCGAGCCTGGACAGGATGGTTGGGTGCCATTGGACGATGTGTTCCTGGGATTTATTAGCTTTAGTCTTGCCTTGTCTGACAGTTAAACGTACCAATGCGTGTCTTTCTGCCTTTTGGAAATTGTAGGAGCGATATAGCGGATCGAACCACGTATCGAGAAGGAACTTTGACCAGTCTCCGTTGCGAACGATAAAGCTTCCCGGCGCCAAACCATCTTTATCCTGCGTGATAGAGAAATGTATTTGTTGGCCCTTTAGGTGTTTGAATGTCTTGATGACACTGTCTGGCGGCACGATGGCCTGGTCTTTGATCATGAGGACGTCCATTCGTTTGGGGTTCATAATATGCGTTTCAATCTTGAGGTTGGGGTTCATGATGAGCGCATTCTGGTCAAGAAACCAGTAGTACTCCGTATATGGAAAGTTCGTGAGGGCGTGGCGCATCGCGGGGAGTTTCGCCCATGACACAGGCGAATCGCCAAGCGGGTAGTCGTTGACGGTTGGGAAAAAAGTCGCATATCCTAGAAAGCAGTTAGCCTCTTGTCCTCATACTGTCCATGCCAGTGAGTATTACCATGCTTCTTCGCGTATTGTTCACGATTCTCCTTGATATCGGCGATATATTGTTTGCTCTGTGACCCAGGGTCTATAACCGTGATGATCACGACCGGGGGAGTTCCAGGGGGGGCACCACCCGCAAAGCCTAAAATCTTCGCGATGATAAAGAGTAGAGTGCCAACCCCTAATGCACACAGAACCAAGAATTGTATCCGGCTCCGTCGGAATAGCGGCGCCTTTGACGCGCGGGCAGTGAACATTGTCGAATGCGCTGAGGGTTTCCTTGGGGGGAAGGCAAAGTGCATCGTCTTGATAAGAACTATTTATAAGGTCTCCGGACACCAGACAACGAGGGAAGCGCGACCGAAACGAGTGGCAGTCGTGCTATCCCAGATTGAAGATGGGTGAGTGTCAAAGAGTGTTGTCGCCAGCTGACGTGCTATGCGCTTGATTTCTGTGCTGGGGATACGAGCCCAACGTGGCTTCCCTGGTAGCGGTGCTGGCTGAGCAAACAGCTAGCTCTATGTTCAGACACTATGCGGCAATGATGCTGCACGTATGACAGGTGTCAAAGAGTTGTTTTGGGCGGGAGTGGTTGACGACAAAGGTTCATTAGGAGTGTTGAAACCTTAAATTGGAGGAATTGGACGTTTTGGAGGAAAGTCGCAACAGCACACTTTGGTTACTCCGGCTGACGGAACCTGAGGAGTAAGGTTGCGTTATCTTGGCCAGATTGGGATGGCTTCGGTTCAGGGAGTACGAAGTACGGAGGAGGAGTAAAAAAGGTGATCGAGCATAAAACCCACAACAAAATATTTCATCGCACAACTTTACTCAAACTCTATCTGAACGTTCACGGAACAATTAACTATGCATAATACGGATATATGCACCGCAAAGCACGCCCAAAACTTCAATATCAAAGGCTAGATATGTCGCCAGATTGGCTGATGTGCGACTGCCGTTCTCTACTGCACGCAGCCGCCGTACACAAATACGACGGCTGGGCGGCCGGCTCGAGTCAAAAAACCTTGGCTTCGAGACACCTTGTCTTCCAGACCCAAACCCCGAGCATCTGAGTCCTAGACGGACGAAAGGATAGCTTCCTTTATACCTGTCCTTTGTCCAAACAATGGATTGGCCCGGAGAAACAAGGACTTCACGATGGTATGGGCATGCCCAGACATACCGGCACGAGTAAGTTCTACGAAGAAAACCCTAACTTCGTCTTTTCCAGCTTCATCTATTTCCTTATTGGCGATGTTACAAACACGATGGGGGACCAAACCCGCTCTGTTTCCACCTTTCCTCTTCAGCCTTGTCCTTAACGCCACTTTTCGCGGGGAGCCGGCCAACCAACGTCACTCATAAATGTCCAGTCCATCTTTTTACGTCATTACTATATACAGTACTTCCGCGAGATGATCTGTTTCTTTCTAACTTGAGTCTCCAATTCTTTTACTTATTTTTATTTCTCTCTTCACGATACTCCATCCGTCTTGTCCTACGCCTTCAATCATGGCGTCTGTGATTCAACTGGAGAGTGATGTCAATAATCACGCGTGGGGGAAGAAGGGGCAGTCGTCCCTAGCCGCCCGGTATGCCGACGCTACACCGGGCAAGGAGTTCAAGGTTGAGTCGGGCAAAGAGTACTCTGAGATGTGGATTGGCACAAATCCAAACAATGCATCACACATTCTGTCAACAGGACAGAAGCTCCAAGAATGGATCGACGGCAACAAAGAGAAGCTACTTGGACCGGCTGTCATTGAGAAATACGGCTCGGATCTGCCATTCCTACCCAAGGTTATCTCAATTTCGAATGAGCTCCCTCTCCAAATCCATCCGGACAAGGAGCTCGCGACCAAGCTGCACAAGCACAATCCCTCGAAATTCGGAGATCCAAATCACAAGCCCGAGCTGACAGTGGCTCTCACCGACTTCGAAGCCTTCGTTGGCTTCAAGCATGTTGATGACATTGAAGCTCTCTTCCAAAGCATACCCTTTCTCAGAGACCGATTTACCACCCAGCCGAAAACACCCTTTACCAGCTCCACCCTCGTCAAAAACATCGTCCACAAACTGCTCTCGCTCTCGGAGGAAGAAGTCGCCGAAGTATACTCCGCGCTCCGCGATGCCCCGCGGTCCGAATACGGCGACCAAAGCTACATCCTGATGCTCCTCCCCCGCATCGCCAACCAGGACGGCGCCACCGACCCCAGCTGTCTGGTTTCTCTTCTTACTATGAACTTCCTCACCCTCAAGAAGGGCGAGGCCCTCTACATCCCCGCAGACGGCATCCACGCCTTCCTCTCCGGCGACATTATCGAGTGCATGGCACCCTCTGACAACGTAATCAACTGCGGTGTCTGCCCAAGCGCAAACCCGGAATCGATCAACCTATTCACCTCGGCGCTGACGTTCGACTATAAGAACCCGCAGTCGATGGTGATGAAGCCGAAGGTGAGCACGAAGGGGCTGAAGGGGCATACGAGGGTATATTCGCCGAAAGGTAGCGAGTTTGATATGCTGGTTACGGAGTTGAAGAGCGGAGAGGAAGAACATATTGCGGGCCTCCAGGGGCCGGGAATTATTGTCGTGACGAAGGGTGAGGGGAAACTACATACCAAGGACGTGGATTTGGAGTTGAAGGAGGGCTATGCATTTTTTGTTGGATATGATACCGATCTTAAGCTGGTCGCGGACGGGGGTGAGGGGCTTGATATTCACATGTCGTTTTGCGAGGCGTAACTGGGAAGCAACAAGGGATAATTGTTGCCGCTGGGGAGGGATATTGATGAAGTGATGAATAGGGTGCGGGTTGTCAAATGAGGATTGCTTCATTATTTATATACGGATCGTCTAAATACATTGAGCCATAGCCATGGACTGTGTCCGGTTCGGAGTCCATTATCATCTCTGCATCTTCTTCCAGTTCTTCCTCCACAATGCTTGAGTCCCAAAATTCGCGCTCGTATAATATATGCTCGTCTCCATCGTCTCGTTCGACCTCTCCAGTTGAAAATATGCTGTCCTCTTCTCCAGTCTCTCGGGTTGCATCTTCATGCACTTCCTCGTCTCCCATAAGCATACTGGAGTCCCCCCCTCCACTCCCAAAAAGCCTGCTGCAGCTCCCTCCCTCTCCCCGGTTCCGCAGAATCTCAAGATCGAAGAGCATATCCATCTCCCCATCCGACAACAGCTCCTCTCCAAACAAATCCTCAAATCCCTCATCCGCATCCACAACATCATCCGACCCATTCTCGATGCCCACTCGCGGCGGTCCACTATTCTCACAATCCCGACTAGGCGGCCCGCTTCTCGCTTCCTCTTCCCCACTTTCCTCGATAACACTGGGTCGAAGACGACGGCTTGCGATCGGTTCGTAGAGGGTGGTCTGCATCATTCGGAACACGTGGGCTTGGATTGTTTGGTTCAGTCGAGGAGGGTGGGATTCGGCAGACATGGCTGGGAGTTTTTCGTTGATTGTGGTCAGTTTCTTCTGGAGGCTTGGGAGTTGGCTGGTCTTGGAGAGGGAGGATAGGGTGGTTGAGATGGTGTTTAGGAAGGCACTGCGTTCGGACATGGCCTAGAATTGAAGTGTCAGTTTCATCAATTCGGTAGGATGCAGGCAGACATACGTTTTTGAAACCTGGACTCCATAACAGAGGCATAATGCTCGATAAAGGGCGTGTGGGACATGGTTTTCGGACCTTGATGTTGGGCGTAGATTTTGTCTGCCGTCCACCAAGCAATGTTCTCAGTGCGACATCAGTTAATTGTTTTGCTATTGCCAACTTCAACAAGGGTTCGGTAGTGAGGCTGTTCGAGGAATGAGGGTCTGTGGAATCAAGCATGCTTGTATTCTGCTGGCTATCGAAAGTCATAGATGCTTCGGGAGTCGGCAGATGAACACTACTGTGATCAGTTTGGTATAGCAACGTATTATCGTATCCGTAAGCATAGTATTGGTCTTCGACAAAACTGTGATCTTCCCATGTCGTGCCTTCCAATACGGAGCTGGCATCAAATGGAGCTTCGTGGCGAGGCGTTGAAGAATCGAATTCTTCCAAGTTCATGATATCTTCAAACAGGTCTGGATCACTCTCGCAGCCATCGTCGAAAAGCATGTCATCTTCTATTGCAGCTCCCTTTGTGAGTATTGGCAGTGGAGTATCGCGTGTAGGCTCAAAGGTAAAGAAGAACTTGATTCCCATAAGCCTAATGTCTGGAACGCATTCCGGGACATGCAGATCAGCGACTGGAGACTCTTCTGCACTCGGCTGTCCAGTTGAATGTAGACTTGGTAAAGTGTCATGTAATTTGATAGAAAACGTTGGTCCCACATCAGGGCAACTTGGAGCAGGAGAGTTGAAAGAAGGAGAAACGGGGAGTTGTTCCCACCACTATGCTGGACTTCAGTGAAACGGAAACAAAGATGAGAGTCACGATCCACGCTAAACTCACGGGTGCCCCAAGAACAAATCGGCCAAGCTCTTCGACCAGAGCTTTCTCAGCAGGTCCATCTGATTGCAAGTTCTTGAATGAAAACCCGAATCCAAGGTCGCAGCCTGGTCCTCGGCTGATACAGACCTTCCCACTCTCCATCAAATTTAAGAGCTCATCAGAACGCACATGCCGAAATCGCTCCTCTTGAGGCCGGAGTGTGGCTAAGGACGACACGAGAAGCTTTATCTTTTCTTCTGAACATGACAGCTTGAGGTTCTCAAGTTTTAAAGAAACGTCGGGCATATCGACAGCTCCTCATTGTGACCCCTCGTCCAGGGAAGATTCTCTATCACTCCTGGCAAGAGGGACGATGTAAGTTTATAGCAGAACAGGCATGAAGAGCAAGAAAAAATATGCACAGTGAAAACCCAGGTCAAACGGAATTAACAGGTCATAGTAAAATATTATTTGCATACAACAAGGTCTCTTCAACATTTTGAGATCGTTGGTGAGAGTTGTAGGCGATCATTTATTTGCCATCTGTCACCGCTGACATTTATAGCCTAACGCTGGATCTACACGAAATATGTGGGTCAATAGCCCTTCGAGTTTCTGGGCGGCGTAGCAATCGCACTCATTTCAATTCCACCTGGAAGATCCGGAACTTGCATCTGGGCTGCCTCTGGAGTCATCAAGGGCTCATTTACCTCTAAATACCAGGGAGACTACCTGCGGAGTCTTTTTAATACATTTCTTGCGCTTCAGCGTCCGTCTTTCCATCATGGCACTCAGAAACTTCGGATCCCTCATTCTCAACCTCCTTATCTTCATAACCACATTGGTGAACTTCACCTACGCTCTCACTGCTCTCGAACCACTCGTCCTACTCGCGCTGTATGCAATCACGAAGATCTACATGATTCCTCCCGAAGAAGGGATTATATCAATGTCCGGCTTGGGCTACCTCTTCGAAGTGTCATGAAAGTGCGATACCGATTCCTAAGAATGGATAAACTTCAAGAAACGGATACTCGAATACCACTTCACACCCAAGACCTACAATGTGTGTGTTTTTGCACAGCGACAAGTCACACCACGATATCATATTTCACGAGCCAGATACCAGAGCCCAGATGCCCAATCAATGGGGGGACGCATATAAAGGAACATACAAGGACGTGATGCTTAGCTATGGTATGAGTACTTGGCACCAATGTCCACTGAACTCATATCTGACGCTTTGCAGTTCGGTCGCCAATAAAGAATCACTATGGATCAAGAGCACGTCACTTGGGCGCTTAGAACGCTGGTCAACGGTACAGCATATACTCCTTCCGACGGGGTCCGCCACAGCACATACAATATACGGCATGGCATGATAGCGCTGGGTTGAGATGGTCGAATAATGGGGATTCAGAGGCAGATATATGGGCACCTCAGATGAGAAAGTGTATACTATTGTGAAGATTGGGCATTTTATATATTGGGCTGATCAGATTATTGTCTACGGCCGGATAATGACCCCGATAAGGAAAGGGCCTGCTACAATCAATGGATAGTAGTTTCGGTTTCTCTCTCGCCATACACTGTAGAATATTGTGTATATCCAAATAAAAAGTAGTTGGGCTCCATGACATCGTACTCGAGATGTCTCACTTGATCATCATAAAACCGGAACCTTGGGGTTTCGCCTCGGCTCCACAATTATGGCGTCTTAGTCTCGGCGATAAGTGCCCGCTCCTGGGGTTTACTCAGATCAGATAGGTACAGGTATTCCACGGCGTCGTGTGCTCTTGAAGTTATTTAAATAACAAGTGCAACTGTATATATACAAAATGTCTGGCACAACTCTCTCCAACTCTTTCCCAAGATCCGATAATGCCACGGCAGTAATCATCCCTGGGCCCACGCCCCTCACGATATCCTATGGGGAGCTCACTCGCCTCGTTTCGTCGTTCCAATCCAGGCTCGCCCACTTAGGGATTACTCCTCAGTCTGCGGTCTCAATTGCCCTCCCGAATACCATCGAATTTATTGTTTCGTTTCTCGCCTCTTCATGGCAGCGTGCCATCGCGGCTCCCCTCAACTCTGCGTACAAGCAGGAGGAGTTTGAGTTCTACATCGATGACCTAAAGTCTGCTCTGGCACTGGTGCCAAAGGGCGAGTTCGCAAAGGATGGACCGGCTGTGAGAGCGGCGAGAAAATACCAGGCTGCGATTGCTGAGTGTTATTGGGATGGGAACAGACGGGAGGTGATGTTGGATGTGAAAGACCAAGGGAAGCTGAAGGGCAAAGGCGGACAATCTGTCGAGAAGGCACAGCCAGACGACGTCGCTTTGGTGCTACACACCAGCGGGACCACTGGGCGACCAAAAGCTGTATGTCTTTCTGCAACATAGGGTATGGACAGCGACTGACATGATGCAGGTACCCTTGACACACAGGAATTTGACAAGGACAATGAGTATGCAAATCCACCAGTGGGACATCCTCAGTTGCTAACAGTTTGCAGAGAACATACAGGCAACGTATCAGTTGAGCCCTGCTGACCGAACCATGCTCGTCATGCCTCTTTTCCACGTCCACGGCCTCCTCGCCGGGTTCCTCGCCCCTCTTCTTTCCGGAGGCTCTGTTGTTGTCCCTGCCAAGTTCAGCGCCACTACCTTCTGGGAGGACTTCATCACGCACAAAGCTAACTGGTACACTGCTGTGCCCACCATCCATCAGATCCTTCTCAGAAACCCGCCCCCATCCACCAAGCCCAACATTAGATTCATCCGCTCCTGCTCGTCGCCTCTCTCGCCAACAACCTTCCACCAGCTTGAGGAGCAGTACAATGCCCCTGTCCTCGAGGCATATGCCATGACCGAAGCTGCCCATCAAATGACATCCAGCCCTCTCCCACCCGGAAAGCGTCAGCCCGGCAGCGTCGGCATCGGCCAAGGTGTCGAGATCAGAATCCTCGATCAAGCCGGCAAGGAGGTTCCCCAGGGCGCCGAGGCCGAGATCTGCATCCGCGGCGAGAATGTCACGAAGGGTTACCTCAACAACCCTGCTGCCAATGAGAGCAGCTTCACCAAGGACGGCTTCTTCCGCACCGGCGACCAGGGAAAGCTGGATAAGGATGGATATGTATTTATTACCGGCCGTATCAAGGAGCTCATCAACAAGGGTGGTGAGAAGATCAGCCCTATTGAGTTGGATAATGTGTTGGCACGTCACCCGGCTGTGAGCGAAGCTGTTAGCTTTGCCATTCCCGATGAGCTGTATGGCCAGGACATCGGCGTGGCGATTGTTCTTAAGCAGGGGCAGAAGCTCGGAGAGGATGAGCTTAGGGGATGGGTCAGCGAAAAGCTGGCGAAGTTCAAGATACCCAAGAAAGTCTATTTTACGGACGTGATGCCGAAAACGGCTACTGGAAAGATCCAGCGCAGAATTGTGGCAGAGCAGATGCTGAAGAGCGAGAAGCCGAAGTCGAAGCTATAAAGGACAGGTGCGTGTATATGAGTAGTGAGTCGGATTTAGATATTACAAACATATACCAAGGATCTATTACGAGTTGTATATTCATCTTCTCCAAAGAATCCGATTTCCGCCACCATGATAGGTCCATGGAAATACAGCAACTCAACAGATGTTAAAGCTTCTTGGATACTGGCGAATAGATGTGTGAATAAAGTGTCTGTTCAACAATTTTCAATTTACAGCTCCCAGCCCTAGGTATTGCTATGTGAGGCTTTCTTGTGCACGAAGAGAACGAAGAACTAGTCGAGAAGTATTTGGGGACAATTCCCAGCGCCTCTTGCAGCCTTTTTAGTTACTCTACTCATTCTAATGCGATGAAGTCGCCAGCTCTAGTGATTCGCATCAGACCAGCAGTTTTTGGCCGAAAGACACAAAAACAAGCTTTCCGGCTCTTTCTCTCCTTCTCAACACGACCTTTATTACTAACTGAAGACAGCATCATAAATAAAGCCTGGCGGTTTGGATCCGGCATAATGTGTAAAATTCGGGTGGGCGCAACTCAACACGGCAATATGGCTAAAGGCAATAGGCGTGCCCTCGTTATCTTTAACCGGATTTCAGGTATATTGCTAACTCTAGGTAAGTCGACACTAAAAGACGTGATTTGGGATCATCTGCTCACGTTTATATATTGAAGGCTATTGCCATTGGGTATTTCAGCCTAGAGAAGTGCCGATCGAACGCTTGGAGTTTATCGGCATTCTCACCCCCTACGCTCAATGGGATGCCGACGCCATCGATATATGTAACAGGAAGTCAATATGGCAGATCGTAGAAAGCTATATTGGAGACAAATGCAAATCGTCATCCATTCCATCTATATGCTTCCCGTATTCCCGACGCAAATCCTATGCCAAGCAGGCGTGTTGCGGTATAAGAGTAGGATGATCTCCCTTCTTTATGGAATGATGTTCAGTTCCCCATCATTCTAATTTCAAGTCCAGTAATCAATCCATCATGAAGTCAGTTGCTCTTCTCGCGCTTGCCGGTGCAGCTTCTGCGCATTACACCTTCCCCGCCCTCATATCCGGAGGGACGACATCTGCGGATTGGGAGCATGTACGTGACTGGACTGGTTCATACACATACAACCCCGTCCAGGACGTATCCTCCCTCGACATTCGTTGCAATGTAGACGGTTCGACAAATTCCGCCAGCACCTTATCGGTTGCCGCTGGCTCTGAGATCGGCTTCACTGCCAGCCCCAACATCTACCACCCTGGCCCAGTACTGGCATACTTGGCGAAGGTGCCGTCCGGACAAACCGCTGCAACTTGGGATGGTAGCGGTGACGTTTGGTTCAAGATATACGAGGATGGACCATCGGGGCTTGGTACCCAGCTTGTCTGGCCCTCAAACTGTAAGTGGCCCAGTTGTTTTACCAGTGACTGTGCCGATCCTCTTTGCTAACAGTTTCTCTAATTAGCGGCTTCAACTGTGGGCTTTACCATTCCAGCTGCCACACCTGACGGTGATTATCTGCTCCGCGTAGAGCACATTGGCCTCCACGTTGCCCAAAGTTCTGGAGCTGCACAATTCTACCTCTCATGCGCGCAGATCACCGTCACTGGTGGTGGAAATGGAACGCCAGGTCCACTTGTTGCATTCCCTGGAGCTTATTCCGCGTCAGACCCAGGAATCCTTATCAATATCAACTACCCTGTTGTAAGTCTCTATTCTTTGGTGTGAGGGGATGGTGAACTGACAGTCGTGCAGCCCACAAGTTATACTCCGCCGGGACCGGCCGTGTGGTCGGGCTAAGGTAGAAAGGAGTAGATAGACATAGAATAAATGTATATACTGAGATAAATAGACTGGAAGATAAATCGAAGAAACGTACATAAGCTTAGGTTATCTCTGGCGATTTTATGCATAACGTCGTTGTCCCAATCAACAGCTATTCGGAGGAACCGAAACTCCGCTTTAGTCCTTTCATAAATCGAGTCGGAGTTAACACAATCCCTAAATACGGGAATATGAGAATAAGATATTGGAAACGTCAGTTTTGGCTCGGTATGCTTCGCTCTTCGGCGTTACGATTTATAATGCATCAGTAGAATTTATAGCAAGCTTCATATTAGAAAACTATTACTTAAACCGCTTGATCTACGCACAGTTACCCAATTTCAAAATACAATATCCTCAACCACATCCCACTTCCAAAGACACTTACAGACTTGCACAAATGGCAGACAAGCAAAGCCGCAAGATCGCCATCATCGGAGGCAGTGGAAGCGTTGGCTCTCCAACTGTTGAAGCCCTCCTTTCCCATGGCATCCACACCATTACGGCGATTTCCCGCAGTGAATCAACAGCAACATTCCCTTCCGGTGTCACTGTCAAGAGAGGATCTTACAACGATGAAGAATTCCTCGTCGAGGCTCTCAAAGGGCAAGACGTGCTGATCCTCCAACTCGAGTTCATGGCACTCGACTCGCAAATCCCTCTCATCAGCGCCGCTGCGAAAGCTGGTGTCCCGTGGGTGATTCCATGCGAGTATGCATGCGACAATAAACATGAGAAGTTGAACGAGGAAATTGGTTTGATGGCCATGAAAAACAAGTACCGGGCCCAAATTGATAGCTTGGGCGTCAGCAGCTGGATCGGCATAGTGAACGGTCCATGGTTCGACTGGAACTTCGAGAAATCTTTCATCGGCCTCAACATCAAAACACGCAAAGCCAAGCTCCTTGATGGCGGGGTTAAATTCAGTACCTCTACTCTGAGTAAAGTGGGTAAATCTCTGGCAGCGCTACTCAGCTTGCCAGACTCCAAACTCTCCGCTTTCAAGAACGACTTCGTGTACTTCAGCTCGTTCCTCGTGAGCCAGTGTGACATATTTGATAGCGTCCTCAGTGCGACTGGCACTAAAGAGTCCGACTGGGCCATTGAGAACGAATCCCCCAACAAAGCCGCCGATGCAGCGAAAGAAGCGATTCGGCAAGGAAATAGTATGGGGAACGTTGATTTGCTGTTTGCTACCCTTTCTAGGGTAGGATATGGAGGAGACTATGAAGCAAAGGTGATAGAAAATGATTTCCTGGGGCTGGAGCAGGAAGATTTTGACAAGGTGGTGAAAGATCTTGTGGTGAAGATGGAACAAAGCAAATGAGCGAACATCGACCCTAAATCAGAAATGATAACTCTCAAATCGGTTTCATAGCTATCTAAACCATGGCTTCTATTATAGAATAATAGAAATAATAGAAATCGATATCCTAAAAGATCTTAATAAAAATTGGAAGCTATATGGAAAACAATAGTGACTAAAAATAATATCGAGATCTGCGGGGTAGCTCGGCCTGACTGAGCTACAGAGTAACTGTAACCCAGATTCTGCAGGATTTAGATAGTTAATCACGATCCAACATAATTTGTAATAATAGAAACACAGTTCTGCGAGACTAACCAATCACCGGAGATTCGTCAGCACCAATGCATGTTGGCGCGTTAGGGAATATGCGCCAAAAGTGTTATTACTCGTCGATCAATCTTCAGAGAGGGGCACACTGTAACAGAGACTGGGGGCTGATCTGTTCTTTA
The DNA here is from genome assembly GCA_001662585.1 of Pseudogymnoascus sp. WSF 3629. Lineage (NCBI taxonomy): Eukaryota > Fungi > Ascomycota > Leotiomycetes > Thelebolales > Thelebolaceae > Pseudogymnoascus > Pseudogymnoascus sp. WSF 3629. The sequence continues at coordinate 22,269 of KV454722.1, forward strand.
GAATAGGCGAGTTGCATTTTTGTGTGAGAAAAGCAGAGATCTTTGCTTCATTTGTTAAAGTGTTGGTAGTGGGGCCAGTGTCGTATTTTCTCACCCGAGCTTGGCTATGCACTGTAGACGCGCTGTTGGACATAGAGAATCCTCCACTCACAACCCCCAAACACTATGATTATACGGGAGTCTTCGGGCCTATATGCTTCAAACCAACAAGAGGACGAGCGAGGCGGATTTGAACCCCAATCTACCGGGTATGCACGAGTGCCAGCCGTGTATAAGAGTTACTGGAAAGTACGATTACGCCTTCTTTCGATAACACCATTCTTGAAGAAAATACCGAATCTCTCGAGCTTCCTCAACTTTACAGCCACCAACCCAAACAAATCTAGCCAACTACAACGAATATGCGTTCCGCTATTCTCATCGTTTCTGCCCTGTTCTCTCTAGCAGCTGCCGCCGCGATCGGTAAGTTACATGCCCTATATAATGCGCATTTACAAGCTAGGCGGCAACTGACCACTACATAGATTCCGACGTCTTGACAAAACATGCAAACGCTGGCAGAGCACAGTGCCACTGGATTGGAGCTGCTCCGATATGCAGGCCTGGCAATTGCGCAGTAGGCTATCAGGCATGCCAGGAAGACTTCTGCGGGGACGGCGTGTGCTGTGGAACAGGGAGGAAGATTAAGTGTTGCCTGGGTGGCTGCCTCTAGTCGGGCTCTCTATGAAAGACCCACGACAGAGTGATAAAAGTGCAGTCGGCGTGGATTCTACTACTATCTTTATACATAGTCACATAGATAATTAAATAATCTATGGTCTATTCTCCTTCCATAGCCGTAATATCTTGAAGATGAGCCCAGAGCACAAATTAAGGCGGGGTAGGTTCCAATCTCCCGCCTGAAACAATAACAGGCTAAGGATCGATGATCGCTTTTCCACACGCTGGAGACTGGCAAGCCCACGTGCGCTAATGGGTCGTGGCTGCCCGGGCCGTACCGCTCAGTCCCCGGAAACGGCAAAAATATTCCGACGAACAGGAGGGGCAAGAAGGCGGGGGGATTACCATGGCGAATTTCATCCCCACTGTGGATATCATGGCATGGATTTAATCCAGTTATATCCTTATGCTTCAAAACGAACAGGGCAGACTTTACGATATACTCATGCTACCTAGAAGTTTGAGGAGTAGTTAGGTAAAAGATAGCAATTGGTACCGATAATTAAACTAATATAATTTCTCCGTCCAACTTACTTTTTTTGTAACAAAACTACTGAAAAAATATAATAGTTGTTAAGGAACTAAGAATCCTTATTTTATTTATAGTTGCTATAAACAACTTAAGAAACAATAAGGTTTATAAGCTATTCTAAGTCTGCATGGTGGCTGTTATGCAGAGTCCTACCCCCGGACTTTCATAGGCGGCATGAGAGAGAAAGAGTTGTCTCTACTCCCCGTTCTTCTGATTCTCGAATGGCAACCCAGCCTCTTCTCTCACAGCGCCATAAATCGCCGCTATATCCCCCTTCTCTCCGCTATGCTCCTTAACCTTCACCAAATGCCTATCCGCAGTCTCGACATTCTCCAACCGAGTCCCCGCTGTCTTCGCCAGGTCCATCGCATGCCTCGCATCCTTCCTCGCCAAATCAACGGCAAACAGCGGTTCCTCGCGCGTGTAGTATACACCACTCATCATGCGGTTAGAATAGTCTGTATAGACGCCTGGAAAGATCGCCTGAATGAATTGATGTAGCGACTCAGATCCCAGCCCCGACTTCTCAGCCAACACGTGACCCTCTGAGAGCTGTTCGACCATGTTGACAATGAAGGTGTTCCCGATGATCTTGAGCGTCGAGGCGGACTCGTAGGGCTTATCGGAGAGATCGATAATGGCGCGTCCAACGGCGCGGGCGATGGGAAGCGCGAGCTCGACAGAGGAGCGCGGACCGGCGGGGACGCAGATGAGAGCTCCTGCATCTGCCATTGCTGGAGCTCCAAAGACAGGCATGGCGACGAACTTGTGGCCTGCGGCTATGACGAGGGAGGCAATGGAGGTGGTGGTGGAGGGGTGGACGGTAGAGCAGTCTATGAAGAGGGTAGGAGAGGGGGAATATGAGAGGATGGAGTTGATCGTGGCCAGGATCGCAGCGTCGTCAGCGACGCATGTGATTATGATAGAAGCTGCGGAAACCGCCTCGAGAGTGGTCACGGGGGTGACTTTGGAAGATGGGAGTGTGGCAGCGAAGGATTGGGTGCGAGAAGCGGTGCGGTTGTTAATTATGAGGGGTGATTGAAGCGGGTATTTCTCAATGATGTTGCGGACCATACCCTGGAGTGGGCGTTAGAGTTTCTATCTTTGTCTATGAGGATGATAGAACCTACCCGGCCCATATTCCCGAGTCCGACCCAGGCAACTTGTTCGGTCATGATGGGCGTTATTTGATGAATGACACACTATGGGAACTGATGAGGGGTTTATAGAGAACAGTGAGGGGTCGAAGTGATTATGATGACAAAATGCTTAGTACTAGGATGCTTCGTGCATATTGTCATGTGACCTAAGGAACAACATTCTCCACCATATATGGCCCAACGGACTCTAGGATCCAATCCATATTTATTGAGTTGTTAGTATGAGAAATGGAGACAATGGTTACCAGTCACATTTAATTGATTTATCACAACATATTTGTGATGGGTCAGCCATGGCATCTAAGACAACCCCACGTGTTCCATGCCGTATAGTGACTAAGCAAAAGGGGTTCCCACTTGATCGCATAAGTAGGCTATAATGGACACCGATATCGGGATTACGGGTTATGCTTCAAAGAATTGATTAAGCTACTAATGAGCACTTGAAACGGCTGTCAGAAAGCAGAGACACGGAGATTCCCATTATCCCATTCCAGTCACTTTGGTTTCCCACCGAGCAAGCACAAGCCATCATACATCGGCTTCCTTGTCTCTGCCGACAATCACATCGCTGCTGTGATTATTCCCAAATGCTGATTCGCCGTCAAATATGAAAGCCACTTCCTCTAATGTCTTCCCTTTTGTCTCCGGGAAGAAGAAGAAGACGAGGACCACCTCCACGGCGAGGACACAGATGTACACAATGTAGTATCTCCAGGAAATAGCCTCCATGGCCACAGGATTAGCATAACCGTTAAAGATCAACACGCAAGTTGCCGCGAGTTGCATTACGTTGACACCCTGCGCAGTTTTGTTAGCCATCACAACCCTATTAAAATGACGTTCAACTAGCTTACTTTGGCCCGGAGATGCGTCGGGAGGATCTCGCAGACGTACAGCCAGGGCGGGCCGTTCATCCCCATATTGTAGAAGAGGTAGAAGATAAATATCATGGAGATGACACCGCTGCCGAGAGAAGTGTCTGCGAAGCCACGTTGCTCATTGATGGCTGAAAGCACTGTCCAGACAATGAAAGACCCCAGCATACCGACAGTGGAGATTAGGAACAAACGGCGCCGTCCGGCGATCTCCACAAATGATGCTAGTATGATAGAGATGCCAAAGTTGTACACCATGAGCCCACCGTTGATACGGAGCTGCGCTGGAGCCGAGGTATATCCAATGTTATCAAGAATCAAATGGAGATAGTATGAGACGAGGCCGTTGCCCGAAAGTTGCATGAACACAGGGACAATCTGTCGTGAAGAATACCTGTTAGTATGGGTTACAAGTAGAGGAACTATGGGGATATATTTGAAAAAGGGGGTGGGGTTAAAAAATAATGCCACTTAGCATGGAATTAAAGAAGAGGGCCTGCAGAAATGATCTGGTATTAGAGGTAACAAGAAGATAACTTACACAGATGAGAAATAGACGGTGCTTGTTGCCCTTGGTCCTCAAAAACTCTAAGTAGCCTGTCCCAGATATCTTTCGCGATTCGTCGATCTGTAGCGTGATTTCCTTCATCTCAAACTCCACAAGAGGCGAGGCCTCATCTCCATTGGCGTGGTATTTCACAAGTACTCTCCGTGCCTCGTCATGTTTGCCCTTTAGGATTAGGTATCTCGGAGACTCGGGAAGTAGATAAACGAAGAGAACTTGGATAAGTGGCATGAATCCTTGAAGTAGGGATGGGATTCGCCAGGCCCAGGAGTTGTTAGGTCCCATCCAATAACTATAAAATATCAGCAAATAGTGTAGTAAGAGAAGAAAAGGCGAGCTTGCGTTGCGTAGGTTATCCATGCGGCAAAAATGGCACCTAAATACCAGAGGTTGTTGTAATAAGCCGTTAGGACTGGGCGGTGCGTTGGATAAGCCAGCTCACTAATGAGCAAAGGTGACGGTTCCACGGCGATTAAACCTCCAAAACCGATGATCATTCTTGAAGCAAGGAACATCCCGTAGTTCTGGGCTGCGGCTTGAAGTACGGCCCCAAGGACGAGCAGTGCAGAGCCCAAAAATATTGGGAATCGTCTGCCTGTGTGGTCACATAGCCACGGAACAACGGGGAAGGCGAGGATTTGACCAAAGATGGTACCGTTTGCGAGTGAACCCAGTCGAGTTCCTTTAGGGGAGCCGAAGTAACTCTGCCATTGGTCCATCGACTGCAAACCTATTAGGAAAATAATTAGAATTATAATAACTAATGGGTATTCGTGTCCTAAAGGTCTGAAGTAGGGGCTGAACATAGCTGAGAATTGACACAGCTAAAATATGACAATTGCAACTCTGAGCAATTAAGCGCATTTGCTTCGATCGAAGTAGCAGCAAATGCCTGTCGATATGATAATAGCTATGAACACTCGCTGGATGTACAGTCCTTGTTCCGACCTTTGGACAATGATGAACTCAATAACTCACCGTTTAACATAGAACCATCGTAACCATTGGTCGTACTAGAGAGGGCGGGGATTATCATGGCTAGGTTGAGGAGTATGAGATGTCGTTGCTTGTACCACGGCGGAGAGTCCTTAGGAAGCACATCGCGAAGATTCCAGTCGCTGGGGGTTGCCTTGTCGTCGGTGGCCTGCGCCGCAGACTTCTCGTTGATTTCTTCGGCCATGTTGCCGGTAGCACAGGCGCTGTGAGGCGTGTTGCCTTGTTCAGGTCTTGGCTGACAGGAGTAGAGAGAAGATGGATCGTCGGTCAGTTGATCTGGTTCTGGAATATCGGTGACCCACGTTGAGGTTATATACTCTACAGAAATCCAATGCGTGCTTCGGCAAAAATGATGCCCACGAGGGCAGCGCAGAGCTGTCAAATGCGTTGATCTGTCAATTGCGGGCCGTTTGTCCCCCTTTATTCCCCGCACCCCGCATACTCGAGAAGCTTTCGGCCCTACTCTCTAGGTGACTGTCGCTTCCCCGCAAGTCGGGGAGTCCCTTACTTTGGATTATCTGTGGGACAAGTGGGATTTCTGTCACAGTCCGAGATTCCGCGAACGAGAAATCACACAGGGTGCACAAGGGTAGCTCCACGTCGGGATTGGGAGAAACACATCTAACCCGTACTAATCAGAATAGGGCCTTCTCCTCCGAGTATGCCGGGGTCCATCTCAGAGTTTCAGTAATGCGCCTTGCCCAAATAGGAAGCTGCCCCGATAGAAGGCGGGGTGTGGCGCTAGAACTGCCACAGTAGGACCCCAGTAGCACCGGCACTGTTTTGTCCGCAACTCCGCTGATTATATGTAGGGTAAGGCTTGCCATTTCTCGTGTCTGAGAACAACCACGACCAATCACGTGGAAAGCATCGACTAACACACTGCGGATACGCTGTGGGTAGCTGTGGGTAGCGGATAGCAACACCCAGCGCTCGTGCTAGTCGAATCGAAAACCGACACTATGGAGATGGAGTATATTGTCCACCCAAGTGATATCCAGGAATCCCCGGGCACCACGCAGATCCAGACCCAGCCCAAGACACCGACCCTGTCCCTTGCCTTGTCAAACCCTAAATCGGACTCTCATCAGTCTACTAGCCCCGTTGCTGCAGCTACGAAGCCGCCGCGGAAGCGCCAACACTCCAGGGCCGAGGCCGCGTATCCACGAAAACGCGCCATACAGGCATGCCGCACATGTCGTCTGCGTCGCACTAAATGTGATAATTCGAGACCAGCATGTGGAAAGTGCGCGGGCTTAGGGGTAGAATGCATCTATCAGGAAAATGATCACTCCACGTACGTACATACAGGAGAGACTGGTGCGGGCCTATTCTGACTTGGGTGCAGGTTTGATCCAGCCAGTCTGACCATCCTTCAGCGGCTGGACGACTTGGAAGAGCTTCTCCGGAAAAATGCTACGACTGTTCCTCAAGACCAGAATGATAGCCTGACCTCCCCCTCCGTGTCCCTGTCGATCCCCAAGACCCCTGCTCCTCAGTCACTAGAGAGGCCTGCGGAATGGCGGCCATCGTATATCAACATAGAAACTGTTCTCACTTGGCCTGTCTTCGATGACCAGAACTTTGATGAGAGGCTGGATTTGAGATCTCTCCTCCGATCAGACAAGAACCATGCTGCTTCACCGACTTTACCTATCCCCGCAGATTTCGGACTCTATGCTGCTGGCCAGTTGCTACAGCAATTCCTGGACAATGTTCACATTTTCAATCCTATTCTCGAAGAAGCTAAAGTGCGGGAGTATATGAGAGCGGCGAGCTTCAATGGACTCGGATGGGACGCACAGTCGTGCTTACTGGTAACTAAATCGCGGAATCCCAACGTGAGACATGTGGGCTTATATTAATAGCTTCTGATCTACGCTCTTGGTTCTATATCAGATCCATACGGTAATTTACCCAAGATCACGGCTTCGGGCTTTCGGCAGTCACCCGAGTTCCTTCAGGCGGAGTCCTTCTTCTTTGCCGCTCAGAACCGGATGGGTATGCTGCTATGTGGTAGCGGCATCATAGAAGCACAATGCTTTTTCCTGGCTGGCGTCTATCTCATGGCAACTTTACGACCAATTGAGGCATGGAAGATGTTTGTCCAGGCCCTGGCGTGCTGTCAAGCCTTTTCCCCACAGCTCTCCATCCGGAACGCTCGAACTGAAGAAGAGTCTAGAATGGAGCAAAGCATTTACTGGACATGCTTCAAGTCTGAATTGTAGGCCCCCCCACTACAACCACTGAAAGTAAACTCGGTCTAACGGAGTTCGCAACAGAGAGCTTCGGCTAGAGCTAAATGTATCTGAGAAGAGCGTATGGGACTTGACATATCCCGCACTCTTCCCATCGCCCCCTGAGGGATTAAAGTCCCAAGGCGAAGCGATGTGGTTCTTCTATTTAGCTGAGATAGCCTTACGCCGATTAGGCAATCGCATATTGAACTACATCTACCGCTACGACTCCTCTGTCGACTCAGACTCCAACATCGAAGACGCAATCCTCGATTTCGAAGGCCAGGCAGACGGCTGGTAAGACCCCTCCCCCACCCCTTTACTCACCGCAACCCTCGCTCACCCCCGTTTGCTAGGCTCCAATCCCTCCCTGCAGCTCTCTCTCTCGAAACCACCAACCCGGAGCACAAGCAATATGCCGCCCTGCGCTTCATCCTGAACGGCCACCTCCTTGACTGCAACGAGATGATGTACTGGCACTTTGTCGCTGATGCTGTGCACGGTCGCATCCGAGGTAGCTCCACCGAGGCCTTCGTGCGCAAGGGCCTACAAGTGTGCGTGCAGCGGGTCGATATCAACGAAAAGGGGTTCTACCACCGGCACCATGGGACCTGGCTTATGCTGCGGTCGTGCACGCGTAGCGCGCTTGTGCTCCTGGCGACGGCGAGATGTTCTGACCTGGTATCGCTTATGCCAGAGGGGTGGGAGGAGGCCGTGGCGAAGGTGATGGCTATGTTAGGGTTTTGGAAGGGGGAGTCGAGGGATGTGATGGATCGATTGCAGATCTTGGAGACGCTGGTGGGGGGTGTGGCACCAGGGATCTTGAAGAATAGGTGACCGTAGTGTAGCGATAATATCACGTATATAGCCCTGAGTGATTGACCGCCTTTATTTTAATCACAGTTAGTATGGACACTGACTATTATCCGGGGTGTCATGAATACGTTATATTGAATACCTATGGTTCGTAAAGCTACCTATATCCCCCTTACTCTATCTCTATAGTCCCAGCCACCACTTCGACTCTTCAATCTCAAAGCTCGCCTTCAGCGGCGTCTCCGCACTAGTCGTCCCCACTAAAATATCATACGTATCCTTCTCCGAGACCCACGTATCTCTCTCCTCGTCCCAGTAGCTAGTAGCATACTTCGTCTCGATAGTGACTGTGACGACCTTCGACTGTCCAGCCGCAATATTCTCCTTTGCGAATCCCTTGAGTTCCTTCAGGGGTCTCTTGACACAAGGAGCGCGCTGCGCGATGTACACCTGCACGACCTCTGAGCCGTTCCTGTCACCGGTATTCTCAACGAGCACTTGCACAGTTAAGTTTGTCCCGTCGTTGGTAACCGCAAGTTCGGAGAGGCGGAAGGTAGTGTAGGAGAGACCGTGTCCGAATGGGAACTGCGTTGCCTTCAGAGTTGCTTCGTAGAAGCGGTATCCCACGTAGATATCCTCGCCGTATAGGACGCGACCATGTGATGAGCGGTAGTTGAGGAAGGCAGGGTTATCTTCGTTTCGAACGGGGAAGGACAGGGGCAGCTTTCCTGATGGGTTGACATCTCCGAACAGCACATCGGCAATGGCGTTGCCAGTCTCGTTACCACCATACCATGCTTGCGCCAAGCTCGAGACTTTGTCGGCCCACGGCATTCGGACTGGGCATCCAGATTGAATAACGACGACTGTATTAGGATTGGCGTCTGCAACCGCGGAAATCAGGTCGTTGGTGTGGCCGGGAAGATCCATATGCTCCCGATCATGTCCCTCTTGCTCCCAGTCCTTGTTAAGGCCAGCGCAGATCACAACCTGGTCTACCGTCTTGGCTAACGCTACGGCCTTCTCAATCTCCTCTGTCGGGTCAATCACTCGGGCGCCACCGATTCTTATCCCGCCACCTCCAAATGATACGACGCCATCAGAATCGCTGAGCTTGGATGTGACACCACTGGCATATTCAACCTTCACCTTATAAGTCTGCCCAGCTTTGAGGTTCTTCACGCCCACTTCCTCTATAGTACCGACATTAAAGAAGCTTCCACCGCTTCGCTGCACCGTTTCATTATCAATCAGAAGTTCGTCGTCCAGGAAAAGTTTGCCGGTTCCGTGGACTGTCAGGCCAAATTCAAAGTCTCCGTCCTCATCTGGAGTGAAGAAGCCTTCAACCTCTGTCCAGTAGAGATCTTCCGTGAGTTTGGGGTGATAATAATCGACGAGATACATGTAAGTATCAGCAAGGTGGATGACGTCGACCGGCTGTCGGTCACTGACTTCAACGGGGTCGGTAAAGGCCTTAAATGTGACACCAACTTTGCCATCCGCTGTTTTCAGATTCTGGCCAAGCAGAGGAAGGAGGACGTGGGAGTAGCATCCCACCGAGTATTTTGTCTCATTTGCCTTTGCCGCTATCCCATCGAACGGTGTTGTGGCATAGTATGGGAGTAGCGTAGCTGATCCTCCACCACAGTAGGCTGCTATCTTCGCATTTGGACCTATAACAGCGACCTAAAATTAAGTAAGCATTAGACGCGGTCACTTACAGAAGATGACTTACTGTCTTGGACTTATCCAATGGGAGTGCCTTATTGTCATTCTTGAGCAAAACAATGCTCTCTCCGCCAATTCTCCTCAGGAGTGCTGATGTCTCTGGGGTGTCTCTCGATCCCTCTGGGGCATTTCCAGGGACCCCAGTCTTCGCAACTCGGCTCACGAGTCGCAGAACCTCGCGCACTCTCGCATCCAGAGTCTGCTTTGAGATCTTATTTGCCATAAGAGCATGCGTCACTAACTGTCCTCGCCATCTTGACGGACCAGGCATTTCCAAATCTAAACCTGCGTTCATCGCCTCGCTTGTTGAGTATGTGCCATACCTATTAATATGTGATAAGTTTCAATGCAGCTACACGCGATATTCTTTGAATATCCGGGAAGATGACTCACCAGTCGCTCATGATTAGTCCCTCCCATCCCCATTCCTTCCTCAGAATACCATCAAGGATGCGAGGATTCTCACTAACATGTGTTCCACCGAGTTTGTTATATGAGCTCATAAAAGAACCAGGCTTCGAATCTCTAACAGCAATTTGGAAGGGAAGCAAATATATCTCCCGCAATGCTCTCTCAGTAATTATCGAGTCAACCGCCATCCTCTGGTGCTCCTGGTCGTTCGCGATAAAATGCTTGATTGAAGCAACGACACCAGTCTCTTGGATTCCGTTAACTATCGCGGCAGCGGAGCTTCCTGCGAGCACCGGGTCCTCTGAGAATGACTCAAATCCCCTTCCTCCAAGTGGGCTTCTCTGCATATTAACAGTAGGACCTAAAATCACATGTGCGCCTTTTGCGACAGTCTCCTTGCCCATCAGGGTACCGGCCTCTTGGAGAAGTGGGACATTCCATGTTGCACCAAGCGCAGTACCACATGGGAGACAGGCAGCTGGCACGCCATTGAAGAATCGAGTACCTCTGACGCCGTTTGGTCCATCAGTAAACCGAAGTGAGGGGATTCCATGCTTTGGAATGGCCTTTGTGTGCCAAAAATCAATCCCAGCCAAGAGATCAACTTTCTCACTTGTACTGAGCTTAGCAAGTACCGCCTCAACGTCGAGGGACTCAACCGGCGATGGTGGCGTCGGTGGTTCTGTGTTTTCTTGTGCCATTCTCTCGAGTAGTTATTGCCCGTGGGATTTTTCTACGTATTTTAAGAAAGAGAAAGGGCCATTGAAGTGCGATATTTATTCCTCCACGACCTGGAGCTTCTCCGGCCTTAAGTTTCGGCGTGTTATACCAACCCCGCCGATCCACCGATGCCGCGGAGTCTCGGATGCTGCGTTGGAGTGCCATTTGTAGCGTTGTCCCCGCACCATCAATAACTAAAAATGGAAGGAATAACCACTGAGTGGTGTGATGACAGCCCCAGGATTTGAGTGAGACAAAGAAATGCGCCGCACTTCGTCCTTTCGGCGATGCCAGCTTCCATATTTACTTAGTGGGGACCTACCCCACGGTTCCGATGTTTCCCCAATGGGTAATCATCGTCACCAGCCCGTCCTATGAGGCGTTTCATCTCATGCACATCCTGGTGAGAAACCCATACTAACTTTGGATTTGACAGCAACTGGTAGCGATGGAGAGGATAGACAGTCTAAAAGTAGAACTGCAGAATAGTTACTGCCATATATGGATGGATGGATAGATACGAACCGAGATTGTTCCAGCCCATCATGTATGATTACATAAGCGCATAGGGTAGAAGAAGCCGGTCTCGGGGTCCATGAGACAAATCGTAACACACAATCTCTGGAATACAAATATAAAGGTCATCTTTAATGATATCAACATGTTGCCTTCGGCGGATGACGCGAGATTGTTCATTGTAACAAAGTCATCGTCGGTGTCTTTGGCCATTGCAAACTCCCTTTGTTGAAGCCTTCCCTTTTACCTTGGCCCCCAATTCATATTCTGGGACGTGATCACCGATAGTCTCGTATAGGATGCCTTTGACGCCTTCGTTGTGGTGATCCATAACACTGTAACTAAATACTCCTTTCTTTATAGGTAGTTAATAGAATTAGTTGTATTTTTCTTAGTTTATATTGACTTATATTTCGAGCGAGATATTTCTAAATTTCTAGTTGGTGTGATAGTTATATCATGCAATCAACAAAACCAACAGTCACATTCAGTGATAATAAAAGCCAGGTCGGCCGGAGTCTCATGGGAAAGGACTCGTTATCGGGATTAAAGCTACCGAGGTTGCATTGGCAATGCCACGATGGCCGACCTAAGGCATCATTTTAACGAATCATATAGTGTGTCGAAATTAATGGCGATGGCTGCATACTTACTCCGCGGAACAGGCCCCTGCCACACCAAGGTCTAGGCCCGTTCCCTATAGTACTTTAGCTGCCGCATGATGCATAACGCTTACAATTGATAGTTCTTCGGCTTCTCGTTTACCATTAACCAGTCTTTATATCTCAGCCTTATGTGTGGGTTGTGATAAAGACTACGAAGTTGCTCGTGGCTCAACTCCCCTAGCATATGCGCCCTTATGGGTCTCAGGGCAAAAAAAAGCGAGAACAGGGTCTGACAAGGCCAGTATCCGTTTCAGACCCCATTTAAGTCTAAATGAAAAGCACGGGGCATTCTATGAGCAGGACGCATTCCGAGTAGCCAGGCAACTCGTTAACCCCAACTTGCATTCTAATAGCGGCGATTGCTGGGCCCCAGCGTGCATACCAATTCTCAGATGCAGAAGAAGGGCTATTACACCCCCAATAAGAGTGTGGGATTCTGATATTGATGCACGCACTGCGATGACAACGGCACCCCCGGCATGTGTATTGGAATCTGCAATATAAGTTTCGCTATTCAATTACTATCTGCTTATAACCGAGGCAAAGATGCTGAAGCCATGCATCGGATATCCCCAGCATTTCACCCGATTACTTAACCATCTTGGCAACAAGCACCTACCCAACCAGCTGGTGATGTGAGGGCCTCCTTTGGGCAGACCGGATGATAGACTCCGACCCATTACAATGTAAGGCTTGTCCACGGGGATCAGCAGGGCAGGTTCTGTAATCGACCTGCATTGCATTGCAGCTAAATATTGGATTTGAGAAGGGTGGGTTGGAATAAGCATACGGCTAAGAGCTTGATGGCTCCCATCACTGTGTATATGTATATAGCATATAAGGGGCGTGGATCCTCTCGTCGGCTCCGACAATAGTCTCTGTGAAGAACCGAAGCAGCTACACAACACACCCACAATCAAAATCATAGTCATATACAAAATGAAGTTCTCCCTCCTCACTCTCGCGTCCCTCGTCCTTGGAGTTACAGCAACCCCAGTGACCCTCAACCTTGTCGAAGGCGACGCTCCTCTCGAGAAACGTGCCAGCGAGACCGTCTATCTATCAAATTGTAACGTCTACGGAAGTCCTTTTTACTCCCAGATGAACGTACGCAATCTCTCCTCCCATCCTTTCCCACTTACCCTTTCCCTACTTACTCCTTTCCCACTTATCCCCTTCCCACGCATTCCCTCCCCACTCACCCACTCCCATCCCACCATCCTCTCATCTCCCATCTACCCCCCAACCCACCCACTAAACAAAACCCAGTACTACTCCAACGGCGCCAACTCCCAAAACGGCGAGCAGCCCGATGACACCTGCTACCTCGACCTCTCCGGCTACGTGACCTGGGAGGGCAACTCCATTAGCGGCACTTTCAGCGGCGGTACGACATTCACCTCTCACATCGACTCTACCGCTCAGAGTCGCGCGTTGTATACTTACTCCGGGTATGGCCGCCCCTATCTTGGTTGAGATCTAACTCGGGGTTTATGCTAACGTGTATTAGGTGGGGAACAAACACTTATCATAACTTCAACTGTTATAAAGATAACTATCGCCTTCTTTACTCGTTTGGATCGTACCCTGTTAAGTGTTATAGTATTTACTATTGCCTCGCTGTGCGTCTATCCCTCCATCCTAGAAAGGGCGAGAGAAAACTTGCTGATGTAGATATATAGGCATAAATTCCGGATAAAGTCTCTGTGCAGACTTGCCCAAAGATAGGAAGCTGAGGGTTATATTGGCGAGTTCAGTAACCATGAGGGGGGCGGTTATGGAGAGACGCCCAGTCAGCTTGGGGGAAAAAGGGGCTCTAACGAAATTATGAAATCGGATAGTATTTATGGCACAGAAATATCATAAAAGTTATTGGCAGCTCTTCTCTAAGTTTATCTATCTCTCTCATCCCACGCATTGAATCATATAACGAGTTATGACCTGTAGAAACACCGAGTTGCTGAATGCCGATCGACAAACACTGAGCTACTCCTAACATATTCGATTTCCTATCTCTACACAAACAATTTACGAATCTTCCCTTAACAAACCTTATACCATAATTTTTACTATCAATCAATACTCCTACACCCACCCCATTAGCATTCACAAAAGGTAATACAATCCCACAACTGCCCCCCTTCCCACCCTACCGCACCACACTCCTCTCCAACACCTCATCCGCAGCCCTCAACGCCCTCTCCCTCTCCACCCCCTCCATAACCTTTGCCTGCCTCATGAAATCCACCGTACTCTGCCTCAACGCCATCAAATCCGCCACGTGACTCTTGTCGCGGCCACTCCACGTCTTGTACTTCTCCCTACGCTTCGCACGGTTGATTTTCGCCTGCGCCTCTGGGCTGAGGAGGTCGTCATCTGTCCCTTTCCGCTCAAGGAGATCATCCATGCTACCGCGACGAGGGATTTTGGGTGCATCGGGGATTCCTTGGTAGATCGGGTTACTGGTCCCCGGTTGCATCGCGTTTTGGTTCGTATCGCGACGAGGGCTGCGAGATAGTATCTCAGCCTTTAGATCCCCCAACGCCTTGTCTGCACTAGCACTGGGGTGGAGGCCGTATATTGTGTCAGTAGTCGTTTTATTTTGTTTGGTGAGCAATCTGTCAAAGGACGATCGCACTTTCGTAGTCAGCCTTCTAGGACGAGGAGATCCCTCCTGATGTTTCTGCTGTGGTTTTTTGGTGACGGATGCATCCCCATGCAACCCGTCAAGCAGCTCTCTGATAGCGAAATCCGATCTGGCAACACTATCGTCGGCCCCAGTACTCCCACAACGGCTTTCACGATTGTGGCTCGGGAAATTAGCCCAGGACTCTGGAGGGATGACAACACTCGACCGATTGCTTCGAGAAGAGTATCTCGAACTATCTGTCTCATCGGTCAATGTCTGTTCGTTTCTCTGCTTATGTGCCTTATTAGTCTTTCCATCGAGTTTGCTCCGTTTTTCAGCCGGACTTGGATGTCTTTCTCCAGATTCGGCACCACGCGAGTTCCCATCGATTGACTGACGAAACGCCTTTGTCCACATTATTTCCGCGCTCTCCATCGAATAACTTTTTGCGCGGTCCAGCGAAACCGATTCCTTTCTCGACGTGGTTCGAGTAGGGGTTCCGTTTTTAGCAGTCCTCGCTTTATGCTGGCCAGATCGTCGCTCAGTGACAACTGAATTGAGAGAATCTTCGCCATCAAAACTTCTGGTGAGCCTTCCAAGCCCTGAGAGCCTCATTGCTGATAAAACTGATGACCGAAAGCTGGATTTAGAGCCTGGTTCGTCGAAGTCCTCTGAGAATTTGCTAGTTAATGGGGTGGAGAGGAGTCGACGCTTATCCGTCTCAGGTGAATTGCGAGTTTCTGAAAACTCTGGGGTTTCCAGGTATTCGTTCACATCGGCATTGGGTGAGGTGGAGGGCGGAGGGTATCTTATACGGCTTCGGCTTTCCCTTGATGAGTAGCCTTCTCCGCTCTGCTGTTGGTGTCTTCTGTTCACGGGTTCGATTTCGTCTAACTCGTCGTCCGGCTTGGTGATTACAATGCGCGGAACTAGAGAAACTTAGAATCAATGAATTGCCCATGTTAGTGAAACTCAAGCTATTCTCACCCTGCAAGTAACTTGGCGCGATATTCTGACCTTGCATAATGGTTAGCGATAGCTCCGGTCCTGGCGATGACTTGTGAGTTTGCCCAGGACTATCTTCAACGTTTGATTTACGCAATGATGAAGTTCCATCGCCTAGAACCTGACCCCAAGTTCTTGGAACCTTGCTTTCACTAAAGCCTGAGCCAGAAATGTTGCGAAAATATCGAGATCTTCGGGTGTTAATTTCTCGAAACCCATCTTCGGGACTTACAAGTTCGCCATCAAGGGTTATGTCCCTGTACTCAGATGACTCCTGTTGTGGAATGTAAGTGCCTGCAGACGCTAAGCGTTGGGAGATTTGCATCTCATGGAGTGGGATTGCCGATGCCTTTTCTGGAATTTGAGGTCCTGAAGTTAGTTCATCTGAGGTCGCACTGGAATGTTGAGCTTCCAAGGGCTGTCGACTTTCGCTGCTCAGCCACCTCTTCTTCTTGCCAGGGGAGGGTAGAGAACCAGAGATAGGCACCATCAGGTTGGAATTGCTTGTGCTCTGGTCTTCAGGGTTGGAAAGACTCAGCGCACGCAAACACCTGGCCCGCTGGGGCGAAGTAAATGAAAGTCTCCAAGAGGTATGCCCGGCTGATGTATCATCGAGTTTTTGCATATTTTTGTGATTCATAATGGGAGGCAAGGGGGTTTCCGGCTCTTCAAGGGCCGAGTCCGATCTGTGTGGTGTATCGACGGCCATTTTGCGAGATGGGAGCGGTTGATTGTCACCTGGGTCGACACGATGGCTGGAGTAAGCATTGATAATATCATTTATTGAATCATCTTGAGAGGCTCCATCTGAGTCGTTAGCTGCATTTTTCGATGCCTGTCCGAACGGGCTGGAGCAGAGAGGTGTCGCATCCTCGTCGTAAACGCGTATGTCTCCCAGTTCTTCTTGTAACCTCTTAGCGCGGATACGCTTCACCTCTTCACGGCGTGCGACTTCCTCTTCGCTAATTGCAACAGTCGACGTTGGGGATCTCTGGTTTGTAAGAGTCGAGTCGCGTGAGAAGCGTTTTTGTAGCTTTGATCGACCACCACCACGTCTCTTTAAAGTCGACGCATTCCCACCATCAAGATTGTCACCTTTAAAAATTGCGTGCAGTTCTGCAGCGTCCTCGGGTTTTGACAATCGGGAACTCCATGACACCATGCGTGCATTTCGCGATGCCTGCGGATTCGCCGAGACCGGATTGACTTGGCGAGGCGGCCTGCCGTCTGGCGAAGGAGACCCACGAGCAATGCAACAAGTATTGCCTCTCATGGCTCAATTTGTAGACGGCAGACAGTAAAGGAAATAGTGAGAGTAGGGCTTACAAAAAAACACACAGAGAAGAAGCTGGAAGGGTTATGGACAGAGAGAAAGGGACCAACGAAGATACAAACGTCACAGTAGGGGACAGCACTGTATTGGCATGGCAGGAACGAACGAGCATCGCTCCTTCCATTTTTATTAAAGATTGTATTGTATTGCATCGTATCGTACTTGCCATAACAGCAATTGGGAACTTGAGAGGGTCATTCCTGCCCTTTTGAGGCTTTTAGGGCTTTTGAGGGCATATCGGAGAATTTTAGTACTACCATAGTACTGTACGTACTGTTATCTCGTTGATCGGAGAGTAAAACTGTCTCGCTCGTACATATTTCAGGAACGAGAATATAATTTAACGGTCGCCCGTTAGTTTATTCACGACTACTTTCGTTTGATGTGAAGTCATATTTACACCACCAAATGTACCAAACCCACCAAACACACCAAGAGCCTCCTTTAAACCCGATAAAGCTTCATCTCATGAATGGGCTAAAGATCAACTTACAGCCCATACCTGTACCTTAACCTATCCTAATAAAACGTTTTTGAGCGACATCACCCCTCCAACCAGCCCGCCCATACCTTTCAACCTACCATAGCCCTCAAACACCCCACAACCCCTCCACCCCTCCACCCCTCCTCCATGTATCGGGGGCTTCCTCTATTATTTAACGGGTATCGGGCATTTTGACGAATCACGCAATCACCCCGCCCTCTCGCCTCCGACCCAGGAGCCAAAAAGACCCCACCATCACTGCAACCAAAACAATTACCCCTCCGAAAAATCTAGTCTACTCGTCTACTGCTCTACTCGAGTACATCTCACCGCCCCGCCCCCTCTTTCCTCTTCTTCTTCTCCTTCTTTCTCCCTTATTCTCCCTCTTCTTCCATCATCTCCTCCTCCTTCAAAAACCCTCATCTACTCTTCTTAAAGTCAGATAGACTTTTGACATCTATCTTCCTTACTACTACAGGAAGTAGAACCTTCAGTCTTCTTCACAAACCCATCACCTCTTCCTCTTCACAACCCACAGCCAAGATGGTTCAATCGTATGTTACCTTGCCCCTCTTCTTCTCCCATCCCTCGAATTACTTCAGAAGATCAACTGCTAATGACAAGTCTACAGATCTATCCTCGGTTTCCCCCGCATGGGTGTGAACCGTGACCTCAAGAAGGCCACCGAGAACTACTGGGGTGGAAAGATAACCCAAGATGAGCTCCTCGCTGAGGCCAAGCGCCTCCGTCTTGCTCACTGGAAGATCCAGAAGGATGCCGGTGTCGACATCATCCCATCCAACGACTTTGCCCTCTACGATCAGGTCCTTACCCACATCCAGGACTTCAACGTAAGCACAAATTCCCATACCTTCGAGCTCTTGTTACAGCTACTAATCCATAAATAGGCTGTCCCAGAGAGGTACACCAAGTACAAGCTCAACGCTGTTGATGAGTACTTCGCTATGGGCCGTGGTCTCCAGAAGGAGGGCGTCGATGTCCCATCTCTGGAGATGGTTAAGTGGTTCGATTCGAACTACCATTACGTCAAGCCAACCCTCCAGGACAACCAGGAGTTCAAGCTTACTGAGAGCCCAAAGGCTGTCAACGAGTTCGTTGAGGCCAAGGAGGCTGGCATCACCACCCGCCCCGTCCTTGTTGGACCAGTTTCTTTCCTTGCCCTCGGAAAGCCAGACCGTAACCAGACTGTTGACCCAATCTCTTTGATTGACAAACTTGTCCCAGTCTACATTGAGCTCCTCAAGAAGCTCAAGGCTGCCGGTGCTGAGACCGTCCAGATCGATGAGCCAACCCTGGTCTTCGATCTCGCACCAAAGGTCAAGGCTGCCTTCAAGCCAACCTACGAGAAGCTTGCCGCTCTCGGAGATGCCATCCCCAAGATCGTTCTCGCCACCTACTTCGGTGACATCGTCCACAACGTCGATGCCCTTCCCCAGGATATCTACGGTCTCCACATCGACCTTGTCCGCAACCCAGAGCAGCTCGATGAGGTTGTCAAGGCCCTCGGCCCAAAGACCATCCTCTCTGCCGGTGTTGTCGATGGTCGCAACATCTGGAAGACCAACCTCAAGCGTGCCATTGAGGTCGTTGAGTCCGCCATCCAGAAGGTTGGCAAGGAGCGCGTCATTGTCGCCACCTCCTCTTCCCTCCTCCACACCCCTCACACTCTCGCCAGCGAGAAGAAGCTTGACGCTGAGATCGCCGATTGGTTCTCCTTCGCCGTCGAGAAGGCTGCTGAGGTTGCCATCATCGCCAAGGCCGTCACTGAGGGCCCAGACTCCGTCCGTGAGGCCCTTGAGGCCAACGCCAAGTCTGTCCAGGCTCGTGCTACCTCCAAGCGCACCAACGACCCCGCCGTCAAGGACCGCCAGTCCAAGGTTACCCCAGCCATGTACAACCGCAAGTCCGAGTTCCCTGTTCGTATCTCCCAGCAACAGGAGAAGCTTGGCCTCCCACTGTTCCCCACCACCACCATTGGTTCTTTCCCCCAGACCAAGGAGATCCGCATTTACCGTAACAAGTTCACCAAGGGCGAGATCACCGCTGCTGAGTACGAGAAGTTCATTGAGAAGGAGATCGAAGAGGTTGTCAAGATCCAGGAGGAGCTTGACCTCGATGTCTACGTTCACGGTGAGCCGGAGCGTAACGACATGGTCCAGTACTTTGGTGAGCGTCTCGATGGTTACGCTTTCACCACCAACGGATGGGTTCAGTCTTACGGTTCCCGCTGCGTTCGCCCACCGATCGTTGTCGGTGATATCTCTCGCCCAGCCCCAATGACCGTCAAGGAGTCCAAATACGCCGTCTCCATCTCCAAGAAGCCAATGAAGGGAATGTTGACTGGCCCAATCACCTGCCTCAGATGGTCGTTCCCCCGTGACGATGTTCACCAGTCCGTCCAGGCTGAGCAGCTTGCTCTTGCCCTCCGTGACGAGGTTGTTGACCTCCAGAACGCTGGTGTGTTCGTCATCCAGGTCGACGAGCCCGCTCTCCGTGAGGGTCTTCCCCTCCGCTCCGGCAAGGAGCGCGTTGCCTACCTCGACTGGGCCGTCAAGTCTTTCCGCCTGTCCGTCTCCGGCGTTGAGGACTCCACCCAGATCCACTCTCACTTCTGTTACTCCGAGTTCCAGGACTTCTTCCACGCCATCGCCGCCCTCGACGCCGATGTCCTCTCCATCGAGAACTCCAAGTCCGATGCCAAGCTCCTCAAGGTCTTCGTCGACGAGGCCTACCCCCGCCACATCGGCCCAGGTGTCTACGACATCCACTCTCCGCGTATCCCAAGCGAGCAAGAGATCAAGGACCGCATCGAGGAGATGCTCCAGTACCTCAAGCCAGACCAGCTCTGGATCGACCCCGACTGCGGTCTTAAGACCCGCCAGTGGACCGAGACCAAGGCCGCCCTGGTCAACATGGTCAACGCCGCCAAGTTCTTCCGTGAGAAGTACGCCAAGTCCACTTAAAGTGGCAATTTGATACATAATTATATGATAATGGTAGTTGTGATCATTACGAAGGGGACGATCTCAACATCGGCGTTCTCTGGGATTTGGGCATGAGGGTCTAAAAAGATACTATGGGTGGGATTTCAACAGCATTGTGGGAAGCGGTATAAGGGTGTCCATCAACCGGGCAGACCCAATCAGGCGTTTTGATCTTTTTACCTCAGCGGATTTATTTGACTTTCATAGATGGATTTCATCTGTTGTGTAGAAGGTTGGCGGGGAAGTAGTTAAAAAAAATACAAGCCCATTCAACCGGGAACACTTCGTTCGTCCCTTGATAATGTGATATGTTCTAGAGGAATGTTTTGTTATATACATTTAATAGTAAATGCTTATGTTTAATAGTGCCTTCTAATAGCTCCAATCATACGAAAGAATACCCGTCGACCCGCGGTAGTTGCAAATACTCAGGATCCATCCCATAGGAACGTATCATCGTCGTTTTTAGTTCATAAGCTCCCCTTAGGTCAAAGATACACTGCGTAATTTCATATATCCAGTTGATTTTCTTTCCGGTTCCCTCCGCTAACAGGTTGCACCAGATCAAAAGCCTCCAGCAGTACCTTAGATACTTGCGCAGCTCCTCAGCATTCTCTGGATGCAGCGGATCATCAGCAACTGGTAGCCGCCGCCGTGGTATGTACTCAGCATGATCCAGGACCTCTAACGCAAGTTCTAGAGGCAATCCTTTCTCCTGCAGATACCGAGTGACAACAGGGATATCTGACCTGAGCGGCATATACTCATGAAGATTATGAGCCTCTGGTATAGGCATGGTGAAGCTGCCATCTCGCCAATTCTGGTTAACGGATCCGTCTGGACTGACCCCGAAGAACTCCTGGTGAGGATAAAGATGCACACCATACGCAGCACGAGCAGTGCATCTTTTCAGCATCCTCTTATAGCCTTTCGCCTTACGGTAATCCAAGTCCTCAGGTTGCGTTGGCGGGTCCCGGTGTTCTTTCTGCAAATATGCTGTGCGGGCTGTGGCGTCGTATGTTTCTGGCTTGAGGAAAGATATGTTTAGACAGATGTAGGACATGAGAGTCGACCGCATCAGCTCGCCCCAGCCTATCGCTCCTGGGCAGCATACTAGCGCCCATATAATGTCTATATTGGCAGATGGCTGTGCGGCGATGCGGAGGAGGGTGTCTATTTGGCCGTGGAGGAGGAGGGTTTTAAATAGCTCCGTGGAGTCTTGGTGAGGAGAGGGATATACCACACATTTGTTACGGTTGTCCAGGAGTTTCCATGGCAATATAGACCTGTCCTCTGGGGAAAGCGGACAATTACATCCATGCATATAGGATATTGGGCAAGGCGAGGGGCAGTAGCCTCTCTGCTTTCCGCGAGTGGTTGCGATGCGATACCTTCGAACCGTATTCCTTATTTTAGACTCCGTGACATCGTCGATGAGAAGGTCGTTAGACCCAACCTCGTCGTAAGACGATGGATATTTCTCGCTCAGTTCTTGACATGGACTCTACAGTTTGAGCAAAGCCGCGGGCAAAGTACATCAGCTCCTTTCCTTGCGCTGGATTCTTGCGAGGAAATAAATTCGTTTTATCTCCATGTCGTGCGGATTTAGAGGTAAACTTGAAGTTGGAGAATAGATCCCCCCACGGGATGGCGTGTGCCTGGTGCGCCATGGATGGTCATAGCAGGAGGAGGTATGATGATACCTGTGGGATTCACGTGTATTTCCTTCAGTATTTGGATTTCGAGAATGAGGGGCAGTTATTACGGAGGTTTGGGGGGACCGATGGGCCAAAATGATCTACAGTAACCCTCCAAACTCGGCATCTTAAGAGCCGAGCACCGACCGACACACCCTGCTGGCCATATTAATGATGATCTACCAAGGCACCATTGTTTCCTTGCAATCAACTTCCCCATCACCTCACCGCTGCAGCCCTTTTGTCCTCTCTCTTGTTCATAATATCGAATACATCCAATGCCTGGCACCATCATCGTGACAGGCGCTGCTGGTGGCCTTGGGCTCGCTGTCGCAGAAACAGTTCTTAATCGCAATGAATCCTACAACTGCTTGTTTACAGTCCGCGACAAAGATGCGGCCCGCGCAAAACCGCTACACGATCTTATCGCTTCCAGCAGCAATAATAACGAAGCAAGTACCCCGGAAATCGACCTCAGCCGTCCTGATTCCATCCGAGCTTTTGCTAGTAATCTAAATAGGAAGGTATCCTCTGGCGAGCTCCCACCCATTTAAGCCCTGATCCTCAATGCGGCGTTTTTTATGGAAAAGGGCAGCCTTCAGTTTACGCAGGATGATAAAGATGTAAAGGGCTTCGAGATGCACTTCGCTGTGAATTACCTGGCGAACTTTCTGCTTACACTTTTGTTGCTTGAGAGCATGGACAAGGAGCATGGGCGCATTGTGTATGTATCGAGCTGGAAGCATGACCCTACGTTGAAAGCAAATCAAGGACATTAGCCAGATAAGCTCAAGTGGGACCCAGAGGAACTAGCGCACCCGAAAGGGCAGGTAAGCGGTGGAGACGAGGCGGCAGATGCTACAAGGCGATATGGCACCTCGAAGCTCAGTTTGGTTATGTTTATGTACGTCTTATCTAAGTTAAGTATAGGACATCATACTAATACGGCTCTTCATAGGCATGCTTTGCAGAAACGCCTCAATGCAACATCCGGCCTTGAAAAAATCTGCGTACTCGGTGTTGACCCTGGTGGAATGATTCACGACAATATAATGCGTAGGGCCTCTGCACTTCAACGGCACTTACTAGAGCCTGCATTTCGGCCCTTCATAAAGGTCACCAATTTGCTATATCCTAATGAGTGGATACGCACTGTGCAAAAGTCTTCTAATGACATTGTGAGGGCAGCGCTCCAGACGGACGATCCGATTCTGGGCCAGTATCCGAAAGATGCCTATCTGAACGGAAATGAGACCGCGGAATCGGCGGCGGAATCGAAAGACGAAGGCAAGCAGAAGGTACTGTGGGAGGCGAGCTTGCGATATACGAGGCTAGACGAGACGGAGACAGCTTTGAAGAGAGCAACTGTGGTCGCTTAGATGCTTTTGTTTTGCGGCTCCTAGGCTACTGGCTACTCGGCGAGCTTTATTTTGTTCTTGATTCTATACTTGGTAGGAGCGTAATTAATTTTGTAGTCCTTTGCTTCTTTCCCCGGTCTTTGACCCCCACGCTTGCCACAGCTAAAGTGATCCGCGTATAAACCGCGACAGTTATTGGAAGCTATCTATCATATGCGATTCCTGGGAAATCACGTATGATGCAGTTGGATTTTATCATCATCAACATCTAGCCTCATCACGTCTACACGAGTCAGTATCCATGCGATTAAAGTTGTCAATGGCCATGGAAATTGATTTATTACGAGATGTGGTCTCAATACCCGTTATACCCGTCCCATATCATAGGTTCGACAATTCATACAGTGACTACTCTACAACCTCCCTTATCACCTACTGTCCCAACCACTGGAAGGTAACAGCAACGGGGCCGGGGATCTGGGACACAATCTGTGCTGGGTTTGGTACGGCTGCGACGTACCACGCCGAGCTGCCGCCATATGCAAGAAGGCCATCGATTTGCTACATCAGAATATCAGCATAGGCGATAGGCATCCGTGTAAGGAAACTTACGTGGAATACACTAGGTGTTTTACCCGCTGCGCAGTTGAGTACTGAGTCGGTCACGGCACATGGACCTTTGCTAGTCGAGATAGTGAAGCCATCATCTGTTTTTTTGAAGCATTAGTATCGCAAACAGGAGGGGAGGGCCGAGAGATAGTCGAGGAAACTTACCGAGCGGGATAGCTGTGATTTTGGCGCATATTCCAGCATACCAGGTGCCAGCTGTGATGAGACAACCCCTTTGGATTCCGTTGTAGTATCCCTCCAGGTAACCTGGGCCAGAAAATGCGACGCCGGTAGATGTAGGTGAAGCACTAGTAGTAGTAGTAGTCGGGTTTGCGGTTGGGCTGGCAGTCGTGCTGATGGTTGGACTGGCAGTCGTGCTAATGGTCGGAATCTCATCACAGTTATCCCAATCCTCTGGGGAGCTGTCAACAGCATTAACTGAGCTTAAGACAGCAGCAAATGGCAACAAGTATGTTGCAACAAGGGTGAAGGAAACCATGATGAAATACGTTGAACTATGAAAATCAACAAACTTGGGGGTTGTTTCTTGTGCCAAGTTGGAACATGAGAAATGCGTGCATGTTTATACAGAGCAGGGAAAGACGGATGGGTGCTTCCAAGAGTTCCCAAGGCTCTGTAAAACGGAGCTATTATTGCCCAGATAAGCCCCTGGCAGTGAAGCTATTGCCCAGGGAGCTTGAAATAAAATTGCACTCTATCGACGATAAATTAGGAAAGGTTAGCGGTGAATCACGGTTCTCGGCACCTTTAAAACATGCAAGAAGGATGCAAGGCGATCGATAGTATACTCTTTACTACACACTTCTCCCACTGCTGTAGTGTTGGAGACTGATGAAGGGCTAGTTCGGGGAATGCACGTGGGCGAAACGAGTTATGGCCGTCGATCCGGGGTGGTGCACGTGGGTGACGTGTGTAGATCAGAGGAGAGTGTCGCATTTTTAGCTTCCCTCGACAGTTGGGGTACCCTGATTCCGCAATACGTAATCTGTCAGATGCTCTCCTGGTCAAAGAACAATTATAAAGTCGGTAGTTATTTACGCCGTCTCGTCATTGATACTACCTTCCCTGCCAAGATGGTCAAGGAAGCTTAGGGCGCCTTATCCTACTCTTTCAGGGGTTATCTCGCGCCACTTACATGCAAGCATTTATTGGCAAGCGAAATTGGTGGACAATGCCATTTGCTTTGCACCCCCTACACCCCACGTTCGTCACAACTCACCTCTGATTGTCTGACGGTTGTACCTGATCTTGAGCTTCAATATCATCCTTCAAGTAGTGTAGAGACTAGAATGATCTATTGGCTTGGCATCTAGCAGTTGGTAATCGCCCTTGTCCCTGACAACAGGCACCAACCTGGTTTTCTTTCCCTGGGCTAGAGCTTATCGTAAGTCGTATCTTATGTTGTACCCTTCGATATATATATACACTGTAAGTTGGCTTCAATTATTGGGATTTTTCTGTCGCGCGCGCGGTTTTTTCTATACTGTATACTCTCATTGCAACTTGGGATCTCTTGACCCAGTCCTTTCGTTTGGCATCACTGTCGCTCTCTACATCCACGATGAGGACAACAACAGCGCTGTTTGTACTTGGCGCGCTGTCGACCGCGACGAACGCAGTGCCAGCGCCTGTGGTTGATACCGTGTATCCGTATACCGGCCCCGATGTCCCTATTGGCGACTGGGTTGACCCGACCATCAATGGCAATGGCAAGGGTTACCAACGCCTCTCCGAGCCTCCTGCTGTCAAGCCGGCTTCGGAAAACCCCACGAACAATGTCAATGTCATATCCCTGGCATATCTTCCAGATGGAATGAACGTCCACTACCAGACTCCGTTCGGTTTAGGTGTTTCCCCATCTGTCAAATGGGGTACTTCCCCTAACAAGCTGGACCAAACTGCAACTGGAAATTCTCGCACGTATGTTATCTCTCCTTCACTTCCGTTGAGCCATACAGTATTCTAACGTTGGATTAATCATTAGATATGACCGAACTCCACCTTGCTCTCTTATTTCCTCTGTCACCCAATGTAGTCAGTGGTTCCACGAGGTCCCAATCAAGAACTTGCAACCAGGCACGACGTATTATTACCAGATCCCTGCTGCTAATGGTACCACTATTTCGGATGTCGAGAAGTTTACTACAGCTCGTGCTGCAGGAGAGGGAGGCGAGTTTTCTGTGGCTGTCTTGAACGACATGGGGTACACCAATGCCGCTGGAACACTCAAGCAGATGAGCCTCGCCGTCGACGATGGAGTTGCCTTTGCTTGGCACGGTGGAGATATCAGTTATGCAGATGATTGGTACTCTGGTATCATCCCCTGCGAATCTAGCTGGCCGTTGTGCTATAACGGCTCTTCTTCCGAGTTCCCTGGTGGCGTGGTCGACAACCCGGATTACCTTGAGCCACTCCCCGAGGGAGAGGTTCCCACCCAGGGAAGCCCACGCGGTGGTGACATGAGCAGCCTATACGAGTCTAACTGGGATCTTTGGCAACAATGGACTAACACTATTACTACCAAGGTGCCTTACATGGTTCTACCCGGTAACCACGAAGCAGCATGTGCCGAATTTGATGGCGGCAATCACGAATTATCTGCATACCTCAACGATAACAAGGCAAACTCTACTGGTAACTCTACAAGCCGTCTCACTTATTACAGTTGCCCAGAATCCCAGAGGTAAGAACTGACAACGAATTTTATACTGCTTCTATTATCTTTAAGGTGCACATGCTAATTATATTAGAAATTTCACCGCCTATATGAACCGCTTCAAGATGCCTGGAGATGAAACTGGCGGCGTAGGAAACTTCTGGTACTCCTTCGACTACGGCCTTGCCCACTTCGTTTCTATCGACGGTGAGACAGATTACGCGTACAGCCCTGAATGGCCCTTTGTACGAGACCTTAAGAATGGCGAATCTCACCCTCTGAAGACGGAGACCTATCCTACAGACAGTGGACCTTTTGGCAAAATCGATGGCAGCTGGCAGGATAACACCGGATATGAACAGTATCAGTGGTTGGCAAAAGATCTTGCCAGCGTCAACCGTACCAAGACTCCCTGGGTCATCGCCATGAGCCATCGTCCAATGTGGAGTTCAAGCACCTCGTCATACCAAACATATATCAGAGCAGCTTTCCAAAATCTGATGCTCCAGAATGGTGTGGACGCTTATTTGTCTGGCCACATCCATTATTATGAGCGTCTGTACCCTCTTACGTCTACTGGAGCCGTCGACTCAGGCTCTGTCATCAACCAAAACACCTACAGGACCAACCCAGGTGTTTCGATGACGCATATTATCAACGGCATGGCTGGTAATATTGAAAGCCACAGTATCCTATCTGGAAAGATACAGCCCAAGACCGCTGTCCTTGATATGACACACTACGGATTCAACAAGCTCACCTTTTTCAACTCTACTGCAATGAAATTCGCCTTCGTGCTTGGAAAGGATGGCTCCATTGCTGACGAAGTTACTTTGCTTAAGCCTAACGGCGATGTCAGCTCTACTAGCACCTCTGCCTCTGCCACTGCCACCACAAGCGGCCTTACCACCCTAACTAGCGGTACCAGAACGAAGACCTGCATTCTCAGAACGTAAGTTTCCATCCCGTCCCAGAACTATGTTCGCCCTCTAATTTCCAATCACCACAGATCTTCGACGATCCTTGGATCTGCTTCTACATCCGGAACGTCCTCTCCTACTACCGTTGATTCTACCGCGACCGGTACTTCGTCTCCTACTACCGTTGATTCTACCGCGACCGGTACTTCCTCTCCTACTACCGTTGATTCTTCCGCATCCGAGACGTCGTCCGGCGCTACTGATACCGCCACGGTTCCCTACACATCCTCAACCGTCTACACTACTGTCACATCTATCATCTCCTCTTGCGCGCCAACGGTTACAAACTGCCCTTATACCACGGCTCCTATCACTGTAACAGATACCATCATCGACTACACAAGTTTCTGCCACGTTAGCGGATCGTCTACCGGAACCGTCATTAAGACTACTGGTACTCAAGCAGCTACCGGCTATGTTCCATATACGACATCTACTGTCTACAAGACAACCACCTCCACTATCAGCGCCTGCGCCTCAACGGTGGTAAACTGCCCATACACAACTGCCCCATTTGTGGCTACCATTGTCGTTGTTGACTACACCACTTACTGCCCTGTCGCAACCGCTTCCGTAACCACTCCTAAAGGAAGTGTCGTGACCCCTGTTGTCGGTGGTTCAGCAACCACCCACGAAGGAAGTGCTGTGACCCCTGTTGTTGGTGGTTCCGCAACCACTCCTAAAGGAACTGTTAAGACTGTCCCTGCCGCCAGTTCCAAGGCTACTGGCGAGGCTAGCGTTGTGACCGGTGCTAAGACAGCTGTTCCTGCTGGCCCCAAGCCCGTTTCTACGGCAGTTTCTTCGAAGGGCGCTGCGGCTCCGTCCGTTGCTGCTGTTGCCAACACGACCACTACCGTCGGTACTGTTCCAGTGCGTGGTGCGGCTACCCGTGTTAACACTGCTTCATTTGCCGGTGCTGCCGGGCTTGTTGCTCTTGCTGCTTATTTCCTTTAAGTATCAAGTTTGATGTATAGGGATGGGGATATTTGTACTCATAATTAGTTATGTTATAAAGTTGATGCGAACTAATGCGAAACTGACACAAAACCTATGATCTGCCTCACCCTGCTCACCCCACTCATGCTGATCACCCTCGCCTCATCCTTCAGGCAGCAAAGAGCTTAGATTCCACGATATGCCCATTAGCAGAAGCTTGTGTATAGCAGAGTGGACGGGATGCCCAATTCTCTTAAGTCTATGGTCGTATGTGGAAAAAAATAGGCATATAGGAATATATGTAGGTAACTGCGGTGGCATATGATAATGGGATCCGTGAACACTACCTTTGTAGTCTCTATCTTCTACGCCAACACACGTAAAAAAGCAGAATAATAGCTTAATTAGGACACTATTATCATCGTATGGCTGTAAAGTACACTACTAAACACGTGTTGTCAAAGCCGCATAGAGTCTAGGTTAGAGAAGGATGTCGTTAATGATGTTGCTAGTGTATGCATTACTCTAGACGGATCTCAACCCCAGAGCTCAGCATGGTACTGTAGTTTTCTACCCTCGACGTCTAAATGTCACCGTTGTCCAGTAGCAGTGCAGCCCCTCCCCTCTGAGTAGCTGTGATTTTAGTCATCCATTCATCCATTCATCCATACGCCCGACCATCTTCAGGCGATCGTTGATACAAATAGTGACGGACCAAGAGACATGACTGCGTAGTTGTGTAGGCTGCAGTTAGATGTGTCTGAGAAGCATCACCTTGCGACAACCTGGAGCTCTCCCTGACCTTCGAGACTGTATCATAAGTCCATAAGCATCTAGGAGTTTGGATTCCTGGTGTCCTCGATTTTTTATGCCGATATAAGGCGAAAAGATGAGAGCAACGGACATTGGGGACATGGTGCGGTGCCAAGGCAACATTTCGAAATTACCATATCAATAGATATTGATATCGTAATTAAAACGAACGATGGTGATTTATATGAGCGCCCATAGGATTTTGATGCTCTCGCCATATTTGTGTCTTGCCAAGGGGCCACTACAATTATGCGATGTCCACCACATCGGCTGCCGTTTGCCGCTGCAAAATCCTTGGACTAAGGCCGTTTGATCTAATAAGTAATCTGACTCAGATTGATTTTGTACTTGATCATCTTGGTTAGATTCGAAAATTGGAATATCAAGCCATCGGAAAGGAGATATAGGAAGATCTGATTCAGCCATTCGCCGCCGCAACATTTCCAGGAGCGAGGAATTTGGTCCCCCAACATTTAATAGTACGTGCTCTAGTGAATGTAGGGTTTCCCGTGACCCCACCAGCATGCCATGAGTTTTGGTCGCCGAAGGTACGCACAGGAGAACGTCTAAAAGCGAATCCGCCATCCGGAAGATCTTGAGCTCCTATAATCCTTTAATTAGCGAGAGGCTTCAAGGCTGTATCTGAATATGGAGCTAACCTACCATTCCATATCCATGAGCACGGATCGAGGAATTCGACACCGTGGTGAAGACCGAAAGCATCTCCTTAGCGATCGAGGCAGGAAGCAACGCCGAAAACGCGTCATCATCGGCATGGCAAGACACGGGGAAATTTACAATCGAATATTGCCAGAGGAGGGTTCGAATCCAGTTACGCGTGGCGAATATATCCACGTATTGCGTCTCATTGAGACTTCTTTCATCGGCTTTGAGCCGAAGATTATGCTGAAAGGTAGAAACCTCTTTTTTCTGGTCTTCAGAAACAATTTCACTTCGGTCAGATAATGGATGCGTGATGAAGCGGCTTTTAAGATAGAGGAACAGCCGAGTGAGGGCGAGAAAGGCCGGAAGTGGGGTACTGTCGTAATGCGTATCGAGATCAGGCGTAGGCAGTTCATCAATCACTTTTAATATGGCGGGTAAACCATTCTGTACGCAGAAAGTCCTAAAAGGCAAGTTAGCAACGCGCGAATACGCCGAGCAACGGGGCTGCCGACCTCTCCGAGATAAACAGAATCCAATAGACACGGAGCCTCAGTTGGTGCTCACTAGTGGCAGTAAGAGACGCATATGTTTCTGGCCGATGCAGTGCGAGGCCATGCGCGTAAGCAATTGATTCTCGCAAATAGATCCCAGCCGTTTGTAGCTTGTTGGTATTAGCGAAATAGACGTGGAGGAAAAACGAGGTCAATAGCGAGGCCATAGAATAATGGTCACGATAGTCGAAAAGTATTCTCAATCGCTCAGACTCCATCTGAAAGTGACGCGAGGAGACGGGAACGAACGAGGCGGCATGCTCTGGCAATCGGAGCTGAGAGATGATGGCGGCACAGAGTGCACCAGCCAGCGCATACGCTTCGAAATCTTGGTTGTCAGCTCTCAGGCGTGAGATGAGATCATCGTAGGATACGATAGGCCAGACTGGGTAGAGACGGTGACGGAAGATTTCCAAAAACTCGAGGTAAGAATTAAGGGGGATTTGATGCAAGCAGGGTGCTGGAGGTGGAGGGGGCGGTTGTGTGGGCAGGTCCGGGGAGGCATCAACAGGTTGTTGATAGATCGACGTCGACGTGGGGTGTAGATCATGACTAGGCGCATTAGCCTTCTCGAGATCTTTCTGAAATGTTTTGATCCTGGAGCCGGTGGCTAGTCGAGGACCTTTTGGGCCCCTCTTTTTGGGGATGCGCAGAAAAGTGCAAGTCAGGAAGCGTCGCTGGCACTCGGCACATGGGTGTCCACCACGGCATCGTACACGTCGCAGAGAGCAACCGTCACAAGGAGTTGTGAATCTCATCTGGGGGTGTAGGCAGGCGATGCAAGTTGAAGAAGAATGAGAGGAGAGAAAAGAAAAGAAGAAGTGGCAGTTGATACTTCCAGAGTAACCTACTGTACAGTGCACCACTACGGAGTGTGGGGATGCGGGGATTCGGGCATTCCACTCAGGGATGGGTAGTACTGGGCACCTATCAACCGCGTGCTACCCTAGTACGGGTCTCAGTACTCGAGTACTCGTGCGGCCGCAAAGTCTGCCGCTTAGCATGAACGTGCGCATAAACTCTCACCCAATCTACTAAGGTTCAGGATAGATAGGTCGACTAGGTTGGCTTCAATCGATCACAACTATTCATAACTCTCTTCCGCCTTCCGCCTTCCGCGCACGTGCCAGACGACACACTTTTAAGCCACGGGCGCGGGTCTCGAGTAATTCGTTTACCTACCCACTCACCGGGCCGAGATACAGTAAGGCACAGAAGGCACAGTACAGTAGTTCATAGTTGACACAGTAAATACCCTATCCACAGGTTGTTTTACCACAGGTCACAGGCAATTAAATGAAAATTCTTGGATATGTAAGGCATGCGCTTCTGTGAGCATAGGATAAATTATCGACTAAGTTACAAAGTTCCTTGGAGATGTCACCGTATTTCACACCCATCCATGATAATGTGCTCACACCTTCTCACTCCTTGCTGGTACCGGATCTGTCACTCTTGCATCCTCCTCTTCCCCTTTCATATTTCCCCGTGCAAACGCGTCTACCTGCACCTTGCGGAAATTGCGAGCGCTGACGCCATCTTCGAAGAGGATATCTAATTCCGCGGCCGACAGACCCTTGGGTTCTGGAAGGCGATAGTATGACCAGATCAGTGCAGACAAACAAAACCCGCACCAGACGAAGCCGCCCTTTCCGCGTAGGTTCCATGCACTTGGGTTGAGAATGGGAGGGTTGAGGAAGTTGGCCACGATGCTCGCAATATTATAGGCATTGCGAGCAAGGACAACACTCTTAATTCGCAGCCGTGTCGACGGAATCTCGGAAACTAAACAGTAACAAACTGGTCCCACTGTCACACCGTAGGTAGCAACAAAAACCAACATAAAGCCACCCGAAGTCCATCCAATCCAGGGTTGAGGGGCCGGGATCCCCAGGATGCCGACAATCAAGAGGATGGTGAACATAACACTCAATCCGAAGAGGTATAAGGTGCGTCGACCAACACGCGGCATGACAAACCAGGATGTAATTGTCCCAGCTAGAGCAATGCCATTAGTGCCGATACCGAAATCGAACGACTTATCGGGGTTGAAGCCGGCCTGTTGCAAGAAGTATGTTATGTTGCCACCGAACCAGATACCACATAAGACCTGAGTCATCCAGACGACGCTGGAAATTTCAGTCCGGCGGAGATTGGGTCCACGAAGACAATCGAGATATGACGTGCCTTCTTGGAGTTGCATTTCCAGCTCGTTGGTGTGCGCGATCATGGCCAGGGTCTGAGAGATTTCCTCATCATCGACCTCAGAACTAGTCAGACCACGTAGTGCCTTTCGGGCTTCTTCAAGTCGCCCTTTTTTTACCAGCCATGTGGGACTCTCCGATGCAAACAGCACGCCGATTATGAT
Source organism: Pseudogymnoascus sp. WSF 3629 (assembly GCA_001662585.1). NCBI lineage: Eukaryota > Fungi > Ascomycota > Leotiomycetes > Thelebolales > Thelebolaceae > Pseudogymnoascus > Pseudogymnoascus sp. WSF 3629. The sequence continues at coordinate 55,324 of KV454722.1, forward strand.
TGGCGGTGGGAACACCCATTGGATGGCATACGGTATGCGCCATGCCCAGTCGTCGGAGCGGTGCAGGAGACCTCGAAGAGTGCCAGTGCTGATCAACTGACCAATTACCCAGCACATGTTGACATAGGTGGTTAAGATGGGTCGCAGTTGGATTGGAGCCACATCAGCGGCGTAGGTGGTCGTGAGGATCTGGAATGTGCCCCACGGCAAGCCGCAGAGAACTCCTCCTGCGAACAACATGGCGATGTTCTGTGCAAAGAAGAAGATGGATATGAAGGCGATTGTGAGGAAGAGCGCCCCGATAATGGTTTTCCTGTAGCCAAAACGATCCGCCAAAATACCAGCGACTATCAGGCCGCAAATCTGACCGACCTGCGTTCCATTTTGCAGTCCAGACATCCAGCTCGCCGTCACCTGGAAATCGCCATTGGCAAGCTCAACTCCAAACTTTTTTCGAAATTGGGGAGAGCGAAGAAGCTGCCAATAAGAGACGTGTCATAGCCTTCCATGATAATGCAGAGGGATAGAATCATGGAGTAGGCGATCGCCTTGGGGTATTGCCTGACTGCTTCCCTAATGCTCATATTCTTTTGCATGGTGTCTGCCACCTCTGCATCGAGCGCCAGGTCGCGAAGCAAGGAGACACCGGGCTCTGATTTACGAGGTCCACCATCTTTAGTCGTCGTCGAGACCGGTTGTTCTGGTGATATGTTGCTCGGAGCGGTTGAGACTACAGGCGAAGAGTATTCTTCATGCTCTGCAGCCGCGTCGGGTTTAGAGCTTTTCGAACCCATCACGGTTGTATCAGCTTCGCCAAGGCAAAAGATGGGAGTGAAAGGTATTGAACAATTGACTCAGGTTGACTGGGCAGACCATGAGTTTATATATATATAATGCATTGGTCACGTCCTGTGCCACTTTGTGATAATTTTGCCATTCAAGTCGCTTTCTTTCCCTGTAAGTTATGTAAGGTAACTTATTTAAGTTAGTATACGACCGACTTGGGTGGCAGACTCCAGATTTTCAAACTTCCCCTTTGACCTGTCGTGGGGAAGCGGGGCACCACGCTGTTGGCATGGGGTCCTGACTTGAGTCTGGGGATTTCTCTATTGGCATGGTCTTAACGTTAGTCTGGGGATTTCTCTGAGCTCGGGGGTCTACTCCACCATTAGCTAACAAACTCCAGCCTAGGTACGCTAGCCCAGGACCTAAGTCAGCGTTACCATAATTTGTTCCCCGAATAATTTCGGCGGCAAGTTACAGATTTAGGGCTACGGCATTGAAATTGTAGCGAATATTTTCGGCGATGGCATTCTAGTTCAACCTGGTTCTTGTAAACTAGTTATTTAAGCTAGTATACTACATTAGCGCTCACACGAGCCCATGCCCAGGTTCACATGCCTCTTCAAACGGACCGAATCTATGACCGCGCTCCAGGCTTATGCTGGAGCACGCACTAGACAAGCCGACTACGTGCACTAATTACGGCTTTTCACAACTATCGATGGGGTAGGGTTCTATAGTAACTTACTCTTGGACATCCATCCTGGCTCGGTATAATGCCGAGAGTAAAATTAGTCTTGACTGTTAACTCTAGTCTAGAACTAATACTAAGAGTAACTAGTATTCTTAATTTTTTCGATAATTCGCTCTTTCTGACCGCTAACTTCTTGTAATGCCATATTTTGCGTTGAGCGCGCTTGGTCTGCGGTATCGAACTATAGGGTCCCCTTGAAATAGCGCAGGACAAGGGGTGGTGATGTGATGCAGCATCTACTGCTGTAAGGCTGTGCTGGTAGGTTCTGTAGAATAGGAAAAGATAATTCCGCGATCATCATGAGTAGGGTCTATTTGTATGCATGTTTACTAATATAGCTCCTGTAATTACTCTATATACTGCAGTGCTCTACCCCCCGAGCTGGTCTTGGGGTTATTCTCGGGCACGGATTGAGAACTCTACAGTTCTTCACTTACTCGCGAAGAGTTGTAGTTCCGTACAAGGGCCTTGTTATCACTCGGTGAGACTTAATCGAGCTTCCGATGCAGGCAGGCCACTAACTTACTCGTTCGTCTTTGCAGTCATGGCAGCTACTTTGCTCTGAGCCAGAAAGATTTATAGTTTGCAGAAACGAATGGGACTTCCCATAATATATAGAGCATGAAACAAGGGCCTCACCACACCTACTGAGTGAGCTAATCCAGCACATCTCCATTACACATGAAGTGGGCTCCTCTCAAGTATCAAAATCATGTATAATAGCGTGTCATACAGGACCAATACGTTTTATTAGATCTAAATACGACAAGTCTTTTGTTTCTCCTTCCATAGTGGAAGCTCGTGTGAGTATCCTTCTTATTGCCAACTTGGATTCAAGTGAAATGGATTCCGGAACACTGACCATAGCCATAGATAAGTTAGAGATCACTTCCAGGAACCAGACAGAATCATGCGCCTCGGCTGTCGGAGCACATCAACTCTGCTATGGGCCCGGTCAAGGCTTCATCTATACCTATGCTCAAAAGTCCTCCTATCTTGACAGTGGCAGGGCGGTCGGCTTGGCCGACGAGAGCCCATATCCTGTCTTTAATCTCAAACTCTGTTTGGTAGTTCCGAAGCAGGTCGCTGATACGACTGGAATGATCCAGCACACTCAGTTGTGGAGAGGGGCCCATGTCGATTATCAACTCGTTCTCGCCGTCGGCGAGTGGTTGGAATTTCACGACCATACTTGGGATGAGAGGATAGTTCTCGACCCTGATATCTGCATCACTTATGTCGGAACCATCCACGGTGACCTTCAAAGATGAGGGTATCTCGGTCATCGATAGAAACCTAAAGGACCATGCACCCCCCTTGACGGTTGCCCTAAGCTGCCCGGAATCCTGCTTATACTGGATTTGGGCAGTGCGCGGCACTTGGTCAACTACCCCAGTTTCTGGCTTCACGATATCATCTCGAGGGTCCTCAATAATAGTGAAGTCGCCATCTCGACCAACAACTACGAGGACCTCGAAGTTTTCGGGGTTGCCACATCCGTTATCAGGCACGAGCTTCCCATCTAGGGGAATGATGGCACCTTCGGGGGCTAAGACAGGTATTTGTTCCAGAGAACGATACATGTTGAGCTCTCGATCGCCGTCATAGATGATACCAGTGAATATATCGACGTGTCTATGAGGAGGGACCCAGCCCTTGACCATGCCTTGGCCCGTTCTTCTGTCCCGTGGCTTAACAATTGGTGCCACAATCAGATGTGGCCCAAAATAATATTGGTTGGGGACCTCGTAGGCAACGTCTCGTGAAGGGAAGCTCCAGTACATGGGTTGAATTAATGGCTCGTGAGAAGCGGCGGTTTCAGCGTTGACTGTGTACAGGTAAGGCACGAGGCGGTGACGGAACTGCATGAACTGCTGAATGATGACTTCATTTTCCTTGTGGTACGACCACGGCTCCTTCGATGTCCAGGGGCTGTTCGAGGAATGGAGGCGTAGAATCGGCGAAAATGCCCCAAACTGAACCCATCGAGTGACCAATTCGTCATCTCGCTCGCCCTTCATATGCCCACCTAAATCGTGGCTCCACCAGCCGTACCCTATGTTCGAAGCAGTGGCAGTAAATTCTGGCTGAAACTCGAAAGTCGCCCAGCTGGTAATAGTGTCCCCAGAAAAGCCTACTGGATACCTGTGGCTTCCAGGGCCAGCGTAGCGGGAAAATATAAGAGGTTGATCTATAGTCTTCGTCTGGGCACTGTCAAGGAAATGAAACTGGTTCAACAGCCAGAGGGGGTCAAGTCCTGGTACGCGGGAGCTAGCTCCTTGTTGCCAGTCGATCCACCAGAAATCGCAGGCGACATTTTCAATGCCCCGATGTAGTATGTTCAGATAAGCGTCCATAAATTTGGGGCATGTGGAGTCGAACGCGATTGGGGCTTTCTTCGTGGTATCGTGATCCAAAGCGAGTGCCATTTCTTCGTAGAGATCCTCGTGATGATGCACGCCAGCATGCGGGTGATCGTTCAACGTAATCTTGAGTTTCCGGTCGTGTAATGCTTTGCCAAATGCGGACGGGTCCGGGAAGAGGGTTTTATTCCAAGTATATCCCGTCCATCCGGTATGAGGAACTCGTTCATCATCAACAAGGTGCCAGTCCATGTCAATCACGGCTACCGAGAGAGGAACTCCTCGATCGCTGAATTTGTCCATCAAACTGATATATTCGTCTGCGCTGTACGCATGGTAGCGACTCCACCAGTTTCCGAGCGCCCATCTTGGCAGCTGAGGTTGGTCACCAGAGATGGCATAGAAGGATTTCATGGCTCCCTTGAAATCGTGCCCGTAGTAGAACAAATACCCATCAATGCGATCACCCGGCCGCCGAGTTGCGACAAACCCTTTTCCATCAAAGAGCATAGAGTTACTGTCATCCAAGCTGGCAAAACCCGACCTTGAGATAATACCCGCACCTAGGTCGCATCGACCATCTACCTCATCCAATGTTCGTGCTGTACCGCCGAGATTGTTCTCAGGATCGCTGCCGTATCTCCACTCCGATCCCCACAATGTGACTTTGCTGTTGAAGGTGACCATGAGACCGCTGGGACTAAATCGCTTTTTGTCGTAAGTGAGATGAAATGAAGGCGTGATAATCTCCAGCTGATCATTCCCATCTTGAATCTGATGATCGGGCACCGGAAACCTTCTATTGATGGCAAAAGTTGAGGCGCGGTCCTCGAATTGGCCGTCATAGGACCATTCATAGCGAATAACATTGCCACCCAGAAGTGTAAAACGATAGTTTGCACCAGCCACCACAGCATCTGGACTGGCCAGTGGTTCGCATGGAAACACGTATTTGTCCATGTTGGTTGAGTTAAAGCAATTCCTTCTCAATGCAATTCAGAATTGTAGTCGGGGTGTTGATTATATAGTGTCGAAACAAAGAATGTAACCCGGAAGGGTTTTTCGTGGTACTTCGGACATCTGTTGTGTCCACCCCACCACGTTTGACAACATTATTCCAGTGTTCGGCGACCAAAAAGCCTGCGGATGGTGAATGATACCTCCTTGGCCATAACTTACTGGAGTTAGTGACAAGCACTAGACAAATAGGTCGTAGATCTTATTCCAAGCTTAGTAGCGCCCCATATGGGGTCCCCCACCACTATAGCTAGGAAGGAGGGTTGGCACAGTGGCGAAAGTGGAGACCGACAGTGCGATTTGGTCGCATAAATTATTCGCAATAATTGTTGGCGACAATTGTTCGCGACAATTGTTCGTCTTTGTTGCAGACTCCGATACTGTTATAAGTATGTCTCAGTTGGGCGGTTGATCTCTCAGGAAATGGGTGGCTTCAACTGAATAGTATTGTCTATTTCTTGAGTATTCTGGGGGGAGTAAGCTATATACCGTACATCCTGTACTCTACCCGCAGGCACGTCCGGTCCTGTTTTCCTGGCAGGAGCGGGCGGCACAGCCGCTTGACCGCTCCTTCCTTCATACATCGAACACGTAGTCTGAATAGCCTCGCTCCCAACTGAGAGTATGCCCAAGTCGTTCGCTTGGTCTGACTCAAACGCAGCCCGCCTAGGTGATCCTTCGCAAGTGTGGGGTGGTAATTCTGATATTCTCATACAGTAAAACTGGGTAAGTTACGCCGATATATTATCGATCCCGATCCCCGGCGTAGGATAAAGTTAAGGTTAAATTTCTTGCATCAACTCTGTCTTCCTGAAATGCCCCAAGTCACAGGCGTTCAATTAAGGGGCTGTGTTCACTAGACAAGGACTTGCTTGCGCTATACCCAAAACTACGTATTCGTTCGAATGTGGCGTTACGGGGATAGAAGATTTAGGACGGAGCTATGAGAAATACTTTCGACTAGCGTTCTTCCGAACTCGGAAACGCCAGGTACGGCATACATATTAGGCCTGGTTTCAGGGTCAGTGAGCTGTCAGTGGGAAACAAACACTCGGGAAGTGGCTACATATTAGTCTTATGGGACAGCTGCTTCCCTCGTAGAGAGTAAAAGGATAGGATAGGATAGGATACGATAGGATACGATAGGTTTATTAAGGAGGGGTTTACTAGTAACGATATATGCTAAGTCTAAAGTAATGATTAAGGTTTATAGTTTTAGTTATTAGTAGTAACGTACCACACAAGCGAGCGCCGCACTTTCTACCACTATATGATATATATACACACTTTTACCACCACAATACTGCTATCTAACCACAATTGTATCAGAAGCTGTAGAATCAGATATTTCTACAGCTTCCTTACAAGTCCTAGAATTATGGCCAGGCTTTCCACACAAGCCACAACACCGAACTTTCGTTCTGCCCCCCCTTACAGAACCACCACCTAGCCGTGTTTCTTGAGTTACCTGCTCATTTACAGCCTTCTGATCTAGCAGATCCTCAGCATCCTGTACACTAAGGGACCCTCTAAGGCATATACGTGCCTTTTTAGCCCTCTGGCGCTTACTTAGTGCCTCATTTGCCTTACGTAAGGAGTTAACCTCCCTATGAAGAAGGGCCATTTGGTGCATAATAGCCTTCGTCCCCTTTGCAAACTGGTCAACAGCTTGAAGCATTGAAGTAGGTGAGCTATTTAAGTGGTTGACAATGCGGTTCTTGATAAGTTCTGTCTGCGAAGTAGCCTCTATTAGGTTTTGTGGTGTTTTAGAGACCTAGTAGGTAGTCAGATCTAAGGAGGGGCCAGGAGGGGTAGGAGTCTGCAACTAGATATCCAACTGACTAAGGACCCTATTTGGATCGTACGGTATTAAGCCAGCTCCTGCAAATCCGCCTTGTATAGTTTTTTAAGTCATAGATATAAAGAAGGCCTCTTGGAATGCACACAAGAACTCAAGCTTGCTCACATGATTAATTGAGGCTTGCATCAAGCCTTCAACTTGGCGACCATATGCTTGCTTTAATGGCCTAAAGCAGCTAACATCTAATGGCTGAAGGAGGTGAGAGGAATGCGGCAGCATACAGAGCGTGATAATCTTGTGTTCTTGACAGTAGAGCTCAAACTGGGTTGAGTGGTGGCTCTCATGGCCGTCAATGATTAACAGTCGATATACGCCTTTAGTTTGAGGCGCTGTATAATGGTTAAAGTGCTTGATCCAATCTAGGCCTACCTCATTTGTAGTCTAGCCATTATCTGTAGTTGTAATACGCCAGTTTGCTAGTAGATTACACTTAGTATACTAGTTGGCTAGGTGCCACTACGCAGCTAAGATGATGAATGGCGGGATAGCCCAACTAGATCCATTAACCCCTTAAATCACAGTTGCCTACTCGCAGTTGCTAGGCTAGGCTAGCTTTGCCTTACTACGGCCATCTGAGGTAGTAACCACCATACCAGGGAAGATAATGCCCATCATAAACCTAGTCTCGTCAAAATTGTAGGTATCCTCATCTAAGATCCCATATTTGGCCTTAGTATTCTGTACTAAGGCAAACCACTGGCCAATTGTACTTGGATCTTCGCATTTGGCCCGTTGGTAGTCATATCAGCGAGCATAACGTGTGCATAGCTCTGGTTGACGTCGTACGAAGTTAGAGGCCTAGTTCTTGCCAACAGGGGGCTCGTCGCGTGCACGTAGCAACTGGTTGGCCATATCTTCTACCCCAGACAACCAGGGTGGAAATGATCGTGAATTCAGCTCAAGGATATACTCTATAATGGTCCTTTCTTCTAGATTTGTGAGCTTATTCGAATTGGCTGGAGTATCGCGTCGTGCAGGATGGCTGTCGCGTCTACGGCGAATCGTACGGTCGGATACGTTGTAGAGCTTAGCTACAGCTCCCACACTTAGGTTTTTATCGCTTTTAATGGCTTCTAGGGCCATAATGACTCTCGATTCAGCTGGAAGTAGATCCATGGCTTCTGGTGGATCAATTTGAGGTGGAAGGTGGATTATGGTGGAAAGCGCGGCGCTCGCTTGTGTGCGGCGCTCGCTTGTGTGGTACGTTGTGCATATTCTACTATAAGACAAAAGGTAAGCACGTAGGAAAGGATATTGTACTGCTATTTCTATTTAAGATCCTATTAGGTGGGGTGTAAATGCAGCCGACTTCTCTAATTTCTAATCCTATACATCTTTACCCTTCTAAATACCCCTTAAATGCCTGGGCTGGCGTCGTCTTTGGTGCCCAAATTCCAACAACCTCCTTACTCGTCGTGTCTGTTCCACACTTCCCTTCCCATGACGTCTCGACCTCGGACTTAATCGACAAAGTAAGGGCCGTGTGCGGCCCCTGGGCAAGGTCATCAAGCCACGACAGATCCTTATATACCACATGTTCAACCTTCGCTCCAATTTCTCTCTTGACCAAATCCACAATCCCCTGACCACTAATATCCTCCGGCCCATTCAGCACATATCTCTTCCCATTATGCACCTCCGGATTCTCACTTGCCAACACATATGCTGCGAAAGCCCCGACATCATTTGGATCGATCATACCCACGCCGACGTCCTTCGGGGAGATCAAGCTCGACGGCTGCTGCTTACCCGTTTTGCGGTACTCCTTGACTAGAGTAACGGCATTGGCCAGAACCATGCTAGTGAAGACGTTCGGTTGCAGGCTCGTCTACATTATCCCCTTAAACTCCTTAGGGTTAGGGTTAACCCAACCCTAACCCTAAGTATCTAGCATGGTTTCAATGGCCTAATGTGTGCGACGATGGAAAGCCTAGAAATCTAGACGTACATTCGTAGCTGTAGTAGAGACGCGCATGATGTGTTTAACCATGTAGAATATCAACATATAGTATAACCTCCTTAGTATGATATTCAATATGCTAATATCCTTAATAGTGTGATTTTTTTTCTAGAACTAATTTAAATGCCATATAAAATACAATATTCATGATATCCTTATAACATCATTAATTATCATCTTATCATATACTATTTCATCATTATAGCTATTAAATATGCTATAGAAACAGTAGATATGCCTTAAATAGTAACGTGCTTTATAGGCTTAGGCATATAAATAACACCTATGACCTTTATAAAAGGTATATATTAAGTAGTTCTAGTAGTAGTATAACCATAAGATTAGCTAATCTAGTGTCTCTAAGTCTCTTTTAACACACTTTAATAGCCTTAATAATATTAAAGATAGTAATTACATATACCTTTAACTTAGGTAGTAGCTAGATCTTAAGAAGATCTTAATCCTTTAGTAGCATTACATTAAAGAGAAAGGAGGGGTAATAAGTAGAGAACTTCTTTAATAGAAAGCTTAGTAGATCTAGTAGTAACTACCTTAATATGCTAATTAACTTTACCCTAAATTTAGTAATAGGTAGATGTAGAAATTTAAAAAAAGACATAATATTAAAGAGCATATATAACATAGCAAAGGAGGATCTGTTCTAGTAATAGTAGAAGAAGAGATAAAGGCCTTATAAACATTAGTAGGAGAGTTTTAAGAGGAAGATATATATAATATAGATGAAATAGGATTATTCTAGAAGATGATATCATTAAGGGGTCTTATAACTTATATATAGCTAGAATTAAAGAAGGAGAAAGCATAAGTCTCTTTAGTACTTTATGCTAATGTAACTAGAAATGACTAACTTAATGTCTAGATTATTAGTAAAGTAAAGACCCTATAAGCTCTAAAGAATATTAATGTTATAACTATAGGAGAGTAATAGAGATAGAATCAAAAAGTATAGATGAATATAATAGTAATGGTTAAATGGCTCTAAGCTTTCTATTTATATATTAGAAGTATAAGGTAAGTCCTCTTAATAATAGACAACTTTCTAGCACATTATATAGCATTAGAATTAACACTTCTACCTATAAATATACAAGTCTACTAGCTACTTACTAATTTAACAAGTTAATTCTAGCCTTTAGATTAAGGAATTATCTAGTCATTTAAGGCTAACTACTATTAGTAATAGCTATCTTATATACTAAAATGCTTTAAGGTAAATTAAGACCCTCTTAAGTTAATGAATATATACCTTATAATTTGCTAGATTATATAAAGCTAGAACTACTTCCTTATAAATATAACTATATATAACTACTTTTGTAAGTTAACTCTTGTTACTTCTCTAATCTCTCTTCTTACATAACTTAATCTACTAAACATATTAGCTCTCTATGATTAGGTAGTAAGGGCTAGGAATATACATGATGTGATGGTAATTTCAAACTTCCTAAATCTAGAAGAGGAGGTTAAAGTAGAAAAAGAGGATAAAGCAAACTAAGACTAAGAACAAGTCTTATAAGACTTAATAGTAGAACATTTAGGTGTCTCCTAAACATAAGATAATAATGAAGAAGGGTAGCCTAAAGAGCCTATCTACTCTATACAAGAAGCTTAAAAGGCTATTTAGGTTCTTATTAAGTTTACTAAAGGTAGTGCTAAGCTCTAAACAGCTCATTTAAGAGCAATTAAGCATCTAGAGCATGAATTAGAGGCATTAGACCTAAATAGGCATGCTTAAAGCACTTTGGATACATGGCTCTTACATAAGCTCTAATAATACGATTTATTCAATAGAACGATAATATTTAGTGGCACTAATTCAATCGTCTTAAAGAGGTTATACTGTATATCCACGTTATAGGTGGGCGGAGAACCCGGAGCCCTAGTCGTGGTAGCCTTGGCAGGGATTCTGAAAGGCGGGGAACCTTGGACACAAAGGAGGGCTGAGGCGCCTACCATATGTCACGAGGATCTAGTGGAAATCGTGATGTTATAATTCTCGAGTTCTGTGTTGCAAATACGGCCGTGCGCCCCGTTGGGAAACTCGTGATTTTAGCTGGTAATCGTGGAATATCCCACAGCCAAGCCGAGTTCTCACTTTTGGGTGCGCCTGGCAACGCTTCACCAGAATAGGAGTAATTACAGTATAATACAGTAGGCAGTAATAGGCAGTAGGAATAGACTGAATTGAAGAGCTAACTACTAGGTTCTACGCTACCTATTTGTAGGTCAGGCCAGGCACTCGCTCTGTCCCTGAGAGCGCTCAATTCGGTGCCCAAGTTGGCCCTGAGCCCAACCCAGCTGAGAACTCAGTTCTCAGCTTAGCGGAGCACCTAGCTCCGACCTATTTGGCCGAGCTACTGGTGCCCGCTCTGCTCTTCAGCTGCACAGGTGAGACCTGCCAGCGAAGGGTGCATTTGGCTGACTACTCCACGGAGCAGTCGGCGGTAAGTTATACCGCTCCGTGGGGGCCGTCACTACAACAGCCCCCTTACGTAGCCCAGCAGTTGCTCGTAATAATGAAATGCCGGTAGGCCCAGTTTAGACTTTTCGCTGAGTCAAACTCTGCCTACCCGGCCGCTTACCCAGCAGGGTTGCGCCTGCAGTCGAATATAAAACGGCCCCCTCTCCCGGGGGCTCTTCTGTCGCCTCTTTTTCCTGCTGCCAGGCAGCTTTTCTGCGTTGTTGTTCGTCGCTCGCGGTCCGTAACTCTGTTTTACGGGTTCCGAGCGGCTCGTAACGCACGCGGCAGCCAGCCCTAGAGGCTGCTGATTTGCCCTCTTGTTCTGTCGACGCCGAGGCTTTTCCGAGAATCCGGCGCCTGCGGCGGGCCTTTTACGCCTGCGGCGAACGGCTTTCGCATGCTGCGAACGGCTCTCGCCCAGCCGGGCGAACGGCCAGAGCGATCACTGGCTCCTCTCGCTCGCCGAGGGGGTCGGGGATTGTAGCCTATTTGGCTGGTGGCGGCATCAGGTATCCCCTGATGCATCTTCTCAAAACTGGGAGCGGGAGCGGCTTCGTCAGAACGTCCGCCAGCATTTCCTGCGTCGGTATATACGATACCGTCGCTTTCCTCGCGGCGATGAGCTGTCGAATGTAGTGGTATCGCACTTCTATGTGCTTGGTACGGCGGTGAGCAATCGGATCACCCGCAATGGCGATGCACGCCTGATTGTCGCTGAATATCCTAACAGTCTGATCAGGACCAAGGAGATCAGCGCGATCAAGCTCCTTCAGGAGCGAGCGGAGCCATTGCCCTTGCTTCGAAGCTTCGGAGAGAGCGATATACTCTGCTTCGGCCGTTGACATTGCCACGCATCGTTGCTTGGTCGACGTCCAGGTGACGGGCCCCCTATTTAATAGGAATAGGTGCCCAGTGACTGATTTGCGGTCAGTCTCGTCGCCGGCGTAGTCTGCGTCGCAAAAGCCCAATATCCTTGGGTCTATTGCGCCCCCTATTCCCTGTAGCTGCCGCGGCACCTCCATCCCTTCCGTATTCCCCGTTCCGCCAAACCAGAGCCGTAGACTCCTCGTGCCGCTGATGTAACGCATAAGGTGTATCACCCCGTTCCAATTCCGTACTGTAGGAGCGCTACAGTGTTGCGCGAGCATTCCGCAACAGTAACTGATGTCAGGGCGGGTGTTAATTGACAACCAGTTTACGGTTCCGACCCCCTGTTGATAGAGGTTCTGATCGGCCTGTTGCTCCTCCACGCCCCCTTTTATCAGAGAATTCCGATCTGAGGCGGGCGTAGTAAATGGCTTTGCCTTTGCGAGGTCAAAGCGGACGAGCATTTGCTCGATATACGGAAGCTGGTCGAGTGATAGGAGCTTCCGCTTTCGATCCCGTACGATCCGTAGACCAAGAATTCGGTGTGCCTCGCCGAGATCCTTGATATCCCATCGCTTCTTGATGTGCGCGACAGCGTTGTCGATTACCTTCGAGTCTTTGCCCATAATGAGCATGTCATCGACGTAAAGCCCGACGACGAGCGTGCGGTCTGGGGTAGCAAAAATGCTTGGCTCTGAGAAAAGGGGGTAGAGCTTTAGCCCCTTGAGACCATCGCAGGCCTCAATATACCATTCCCGTCCTGACTGCTTCAATCCGTAGAGCGATTTCTTCAATCGTAGGACCTTTCCTTTCGCGCACTTAAGCCCTTGAGGCGGTCTCATATAAACCACCGCGTGAAGTACAGAGCGAGGGTAGGCGCTCACGACGTCAATCTGCCGTATTTCGAGATCGTAATACGCCGCTATGGCAAGTAGTATCCGTAGAGATTCCCCCCTAATTGTAGGAGCGAAGGTCTCTAAGTAATCGTCGCCAGGGACTTGGCTAAACCCCTGGGCGACAAGTCGTGCTTTGAAGCGGTCGACGAGTCCTGTGCTCGTGAGCTTCACGGCAAACACCCAGCGGCATCCGACAGTCCGCTTTCCTGGTGGCAAGTCTGCCACTTCCCAGGTGTCGAGAGCCTGGAGTTGCGCCAGCTCTTCGTCGACGGCCTGCTGCCAGTCGACGCCGTGAATCCTGTCTTCGAGGGCTTCGTTGTAGCTCCTCGGATTCCTGATTTCTTCGAGGGCGGCTGAGAACGCCCCCTCGAATCTCTGCGGCGGTTTTCTTGTCCGTTTGCTCCGCCGGATGCGCGGATCGTCTGCCTGCTCGTCCTCCTGCTCCCAGTCTTCGCCGAGCAGCTGGCGCTCGATTTCTTCGTCGTCGTCGACGCTTTGGGCTTCCGAACCATCTACTGAGGATGGCGACTGCGAGTATGGTGGTCTGGCGCCGCCCTCTACGCTTAGTCTTTGCCCGTTTCCGTTGCCTTCTACAACAGGGATACCGTCGTTACCTTGACCACGCTGGCGCTCAGCGGGTCCTCCGAGCGCATTCCCTCTGACGCTAGGCATTCTTGGTCGATGCATCGGTGTGACGACGATCGTGTCTGAATCGTAGGGCTCTTCGGGCTCCTGCGCAACTGCTTTAGGGGTAATCCTGTGTGGCGGAGCGGGACGATAGGGGGGCGTCTGCTCCCGAGGAGCAACCTTAGGCGTCTCTCTTCGAGTCGAAGCAGGGGGGAGCTGGGGGGTCTCGGGGGGAGTTTCAGGAGGTGTGTAGAGAGTAGATTCTGAGTCGGAATCAGAATCTAAATCACCCTCCATTGGGTCAAAACCGACAATCTCTTCGCGTGGGCGCACTCCATCTGGGAGGTTGAGACGGCTTTCTTCGCGGAAAGTTGGGTAGGAGGATGAGATGATCACCTTCTTCTCTGGGTCGTATAGACGATACAATCGGGAGGTGGTCATGTATCCAACTAAGGCACAGCGTTTCCCGTTCGGAACCAGCTTGTCCTTGTCTCTTTGCTCAGGGGCGACGTGATGGTAGGCCACGCAGCCCCATGCTCGCAAATGGGCAACAGACGGCCTCTTGCCGCTGTATGCTTCCTCTGGTGTCTTTCCGAGAGGTCCTACAGGTGTCCTGTTTCGTATATAGCAGGCCGCCATGACTGCTTCGCCCCAGAGCTCGATTGGGAGAGCGGCGTCAGCAAGCATCGCTCGTGCGATAGACATCAGAGCCCTATTTAGGCGCTCTGATACTCCGTTCTGCCATGGCGTATATGCCGACGTAAATTCGAAGAGTACGCCATAATAGGGGCCGAATATCGATTCCAATTTCTGATATTCGCCGCCATTGTCGCATCGAACGATTTTGACTTTCCGCCTAGTCTCCGTCTCAACCCTGACTTTGAACTCCTGGAATACGATCCGTAGCTGATCCCTTGTCTTAATTAAGTAGACCCACGACTTCCGGGAGTAGTCGTCTGTAAATGTGACGAAGTATTCGTTGCCGTGCATGTCTGGTGTTCGATATTTCCCCCAAATATCGCTATGGATTCGGTCGAGGGGATAGGAAGCATGCTCGGGAGCCTTCCGATTTATCACCTGCGTGCTCTTGTTAAGCAGGCAGTGTTCGCACGGATCGATCAGTTCTTTGAAAGCTCCAGGAATGCCGTCCGTAACCTTGTCGACTTTCTTAAGACTCTGCGTCCCAAGATGCCCAAATCGGCGATGCCAGACCCTAGAGTCCGCTTTCGACATCTTCGTCGTCGCTTGCCGAGCTTCTTCGTCCCCTTCTGGGGAAGTGGTGAGGAGATAGGAGCGCCCAGTTCGGTGAGCGACTCCTAATAGTTTGCGGCCCTTCAAGATGAGTATCTTGCCGCCCATGACCGGTCTGGTCAGAATGCCCGAGTCTTCGAGTTGAGCAGTCGAGATCAGACTGCCTGAGAGCTCCGGGACATGTAAAACGTCATGAAGATGGATCAATTGCTTAAGAACCCCTATCGTGACGTAGAAGCTCACTGATCCAATGCCAACGGCATCGATCACAGCTCCGCTGGCTATCTTGACCTTCGTCCTCCTAGTTAAAGGGGCGTAGGTCGTGAAAACCTCCCTGGCATATGTCATATGCCGCGTACATCCCGAGTCGATGACCCAGGACATCTCGTTCCTGGCGCTAAGCAGACCTATGCTACTTGAGCTGCCGGCCCAATTCGCCATTACTAGCGTAGGAGCATCATCGGAATCTTCTTCGATGACCTCTACCCAGTTGACGGTTTCCTCATCGTAGATGCTGGTGTATTGGGCCTCCTCGTGCCGTGAAGGTGAGAATCCCTTCCCTCCTCCCGGCTGAGCTAGAGGGCCAGTGGATGGCTGTCCCCCTTTTTCGGCCAGTTCCTTCAGTCGTATCTTGCATTCCGACTTGAAGTGGCCTGGCTGATTGCAATAGTAGCAATTGTCGCCTCCCGACCCAGTCTGGTGCCGTCCTCCGCGGCCGCCGCGATATCCTCTGCCTCTGCCCCTGCCACGGGCGTTGCCTCTGCCACGATTTCCTCTTCCGCCTCGATTTGACGACGGCTCGACGTTTGTCTGAAGAGCGGTCTCCTTTGCCGTTTTCGAGACATCTTCTCGTTCTTCGAAGCGTATCAGCTTCTCGACGGTCTCTCTGTATGGGGGAGAGTCGACGTCTTCGAACTGCATTATGATATTATCATAACGCTTTCCCCTTGCTCTGACGACGTTGAGCAGAGCTTGGACTTTCACTTCGTCTAAAGGGCGATATCTTTCGCCAATGATGGCCAATTCCGACTGAAGCGTATCCAATTCAGTAGTTATGTCGAGGATGCTCGCCGTGCTTGATTTGGGCTTGTATGAGTGGAAAGCACTCAGCTTCTCGTTGAGTCTCATGCGCCCCGTTGAGGAATAGAGCTCGTGGAGCCTATCCCATAGCTCCTTCGAGGTGTTCAAGAGTAGAACACGACTGGTTGGCTCCTGGCCACAGCAGCTCATGATGTGAGCGAAGACTCTTGAGTCTAGGACGGCGACGGCGTGCTTCGTCTTTGGCCTCTTTTCCATGTCTGAGTCAGCCAGCTCAGGGGCAGGAGTTGGCGACGGAGCAGGCTCTTTGCCTTTTCCTTTGGTCTCATCGTCTGGGGTTATGGACGAGCTTGGTGGGGGAGTAGCTGGCGTTTGCGTCGACGCAGTCTGCAAAACAGGGCCGGTCTCAACGATCCACCACATATCGTGACCGAAGAGCGCTCGTTGCATATGGATGGACCATTGACTGTAATTGGCCTTGCCCGTGAGCTTTACGGTGCGGGACTTCTCGAGGGTTTCCATCGTGGCGGCAGGTTATCACTTCTAGCGGCCGGCGCGAGTGATAATATTCGGCGGCGTCTGGGCTAGCTCCGAGGACGCCGATAGCTCCGAATTCGATCGTATATATCGATCAATATATATAGTATAATATAATATAACTCCTGATGGCATCCGGGCTCATAACCTGTTGCAAATACGGCCGTGCGCCCCGTTGGGAAACTCGTGATTTTAGCTGGTAATCGTGGAATATCCCACAGCCAAGCCGAGTTCTCACTTTTGGGTGCGCCCGGCAACGCTTCACCGGAATAGGAGTAATTACAGTATAATACAGTAGGCAGTAATAGGCAGTAGGAATAGACTGAATTGAAGAGCTAACTACTGGGTTCTACGCTACCTATTTGTAGGTCAGGCCAGGCA